>JAVYIG010001680.1:0-308865 GCA_035222895.1 Strongylocentrotus droebachiensis | reverse complement strand
GTTGTAGTGTCTTTTGGGGTCAAAATGTGTAACATTGTCCAACTCCCAACAGGTGTATTTCATTTCTGTCTTCTCATATTGCTTACTTGTAAAGCTTAATGATACATTTAATATACATAATTATTTACACATTTTGCATCACGAAAGACACATCAAGTTACAAGTTTTTTTTTTTCCAAACTTTATTCACAATAAAAAAAGTGCTTAAACAATTAAAAGAGTACATTTTAAACTTTGAAACCAAATGATGTCTACGACATGTAGTCTGAACTGTTTAACTCAAATACAAATATAAAAGTTGTTTTCATTTTTTAGTCAAAATATATCACCTTTTTCTTTTTTAGCAGTTATGTATTCTAGAAATACGTCTTCTTGTTTTTACATAAGAATTAAAATGTACCAATCACCAAAAAAATACTTATGTTTTTGGTTTTTTGTTGGGGGTGCCAAATCGCTACCGTAATTAACGTTGTATAAACCGCCCTCGTGTATTAACCGCACCCCTCTTTTTCGCCGACTTTTTTTGCCGACTTAAAAAACAGTAGAGGACCCAGGATAGAACCTTGTGGTACGCCGTGTAATAGAAGAAAAATTGGAGGAATTATTATTATCAACTACATATTGAAATCTATCAGAAAGATTACTTTCAAACCATCATGACAGACAAATTTGAGTGTTGTTCTAGTTTCTGAGTGGTGAGTCAACACACCGATTACTGAGCTGGGAGACATTGCCAGGCATAGCACCAGGTGGAGAAGCATAAATCGAAACTTTAAAAAATGTGTATAAACTGCACCCCCGACTTTGAATTTTTTTCAGCGGCAAAAAGGTGCGGTTAATACACCGTTAATTACGGTATACTATATTCAAAATATGAGCTTCAAATATTGAATATTACACTCTAGTTGTACAGCCCCCCTCCCCCTCCAATGATTGGTACACTTTTTTAATAAATGAAACAAAAACTCCTTTGACCTCATTTTGGCACTCTAGAGTTATTCCCATATTATACATGCATTTAAAGGTAAAGACCAGTATTGGAAATGCCCCAATTTCAAAAAATGAAATGGAAGCTCTCATTACCAATCATGTGAAAGAATATGTTTTGACTAATACATGATGATAAAAAAATTTGCCGGGAAACCGCCTAATTATTCATATATTTGGTAAATTTGTTTCTCTCATGGTCCTGTGAGAGATATAGGGTACCGGTAGTCCCATATACATCTTTCTGTGTATAGTGCTTGTAACTTTATGAAGAATGGGCCAAATTTTTTATCATTTTGATGATTCCAGAACCTTGCAGATGCTAGATGCTAGATGATCAACCTTTTCTGATCGATTCCACAACGTTTCTTTCACAATGCAATCGCATGACCATAACTGGTCTTTACCTTTAAATTTGATTTGATGAAGTTTTGGCAAGTGCAAATCTGGGAAACTATGACAAGTATACTCATTATAATCCAACATTTTACAGAAACATTAAAATCTAAATTGAATGCTTAGAAAGAAAAAAAGAGAGAGAGAGAGAGAGAGAGAGAGAAAGAGAGTGAGAAAGAGAGAGATTGGCATTATAACATCTCAAATTGAATTCCTAACCTCTGTAGCAAATGGTCATCCATAACTATGCCAAAACCAAAAACAAGCTCCCATCAACAACCAGAAGAGTGTTAACTCACATCTTCTTACAACCTTCTGGCTTTCAACAAAACATGATTCCCTGGAATGTTTTTCATTTCCAATCAGTACAAGTTAAAATCCTAATATAATCCAACAAGTTATCACCACATACTAGTCCATATACTGATCTGCTAAATCTTTCTGTAATTGCGGAGTACCAGTACTAAAAGATATGTAAAAGAAACAAGGAAGTCCATTAAAGGTTCCATGTCCAGCCATGTAAGATGTCCCTAAGTCCCAACAGCATTCATTGAACAATTATTACATAACAGTGATTCAGCCTGCTTTTCATATACATTTTCTTGAAACGGTTTCTTCATTTCGAGTATTCTAAATTGGCTTTGATCTGGAACTGGTTTGTGCACTTCATTCCGACCTCCTTAACTTTCCCTACTGTGGACATAATGTCAACGGTAAATCCAAGATTTAGGGTTTTGAAGGAACGGATGTGCCGCTCATTTGGTGCATCAACTTACACAAAAGCATGCTTATGGGGATTGTTGAAAATGTAAACAAAATGTGTAATGTGCATGCTCAGGGAGTTGGCCAAAATACTGTTGCAATTTCTATGAGGGTTTTTATTCTTGTACATTTTGCCAATTATTGTAGAGTCGCAAATTTAACAGGAATAAAAAATAAGCTGGCCAGGCAATGCTTGTGTGAACATGTAACCTCAGTTGCCTGTGCCATTGCACAACAAATTCACAAAAATATATTTGTATGTGAAAATTACAGCTTATACAGCATGGCACTCATTGTGATTTAACACTACATAAATAACCTTTTTTCTGACATCATATGCTTGCTTACACACTACAATATTAGAAAATCTTAAATTACTATGTACAGGTAACCTACACATTTGAGTTTATAATAACTGGCTATGCTTACACCAAAGTGAATATATTGACTAAAATAACGAAACAAAAAGTTTCTACTTTGTTTAAACTTCATAAACATTCAGGATAGTTGGTCATCATATTTGACTGAGAGATTTCATCAATATGCTTACATCTGCTTACATCATTTATATTCGACAAACGATAAAAATTATTCCAACATATTCCCAGTCTTATATCATTACATGCTGCTCTGCTAACTCTTATCAATATTTTACATACAGTCCATGCAGGGCACGTTGATAAAAAAAATACTTAAAAAACAATATGAAATCTGAATTCAAATCTACTTGCAGCAGTTAACTGATACAAGGAAATCCTATTCTAAATATGTCTGATTCTGCAGTCAGACTATCACATAAGCCAAGCCATAAGGGCCTGACTTGGATCAATTTAAAAAATACAAAAAATGTCAGAGCTGTAAACACAAGGTAGTCGCCCTGGGGCTGCAGAAGAGCCACAAGACGGCTAAACACTCACATTTTTATACCTAAATTGGCAATTTTTTTCTTGTAGGGAGATCAGTGGAATGCCATGGCACAAAAAGATGCTTTCGGAACGCAAAATGCTTAATCGTTTAATGTCATTATTTTATCACACAAAGGTAGACCCTCATCAGTTTTAAGATATGGATCTCGCAAATACATGCATTTACTTTGATTAGGCTCAATATTACCTCAAACTTTATTCAAATATGTCAAATGAGGACTGTTTATTCACCAACACCACCAACTATTACGCCTTCCATATTCCGGACGTATCGTTCAGAGCAACTACGTTCACTGAGCTACATTATAACATGTCGATGTAGTATTTTAAGTCTACATAAGAGTTAATTTTAATCTTTTGCTTGCTCTCCTCTCGAGTCCTGGTGTTGTTTGTGTACTGGAGGCTACCATCTGACTTGCTTTGGTCTTTATCTTCCTGATTCTCCTGCTAGGTGTAGATACTCCATCTAGTATAAAGAAATAAAGAGTTAAACTGAATGTACCTACCCTCTATTTTAAATAAAACTTGAATAAATAAATAATAAATAAATAAAATGAATAAAGGTCTGGCTATGAGAGCAGATTACTGCACACAATCGCTAGACAATATATGCCCAAGTGACAATTGCTCAGAGTCATTTATAGCAGAAGACGTAGAATTAGTAGTAGTAATAGTAGTAGTAGTAGTAATACAAGTTGCACCAGCTACAAGTGACAAGCATTGCGAGTCACTTACAGTAGTAGTAGTTGTAGTATCAGTAGTATTAGTAGAAGAAGTAGCAGAAGTAGTTAAGTTGCACTAGTTACAGGCATTCTGAGTCACTTACAGTGGTAGACGGTAGTAAGTAGTAGTAGTAGGTGGTAGTAGTAGTAGTAGTAGGTGGTAGTAGTAGTAGTAGTAGTAGTAGTAAGGTGGTGGTAGTAGTAGTGGTAGTAGTAGTAGGTGGTAGTAGGTGGTTGTAGTAGTAGTGGTAGTGGTCGTAGAAGTAGCAAACTATTCCACCCTCGCCCCTCCCCCGTCCCACCTAGCATGAGCTGTTTCCTAAAGTGGAACCAGTGAGGACCACTAGTGATTTTCTAAAAAGTTCTGCTTTTCTCAATACTTACTAGTTTTGTCTGCTTTCTTAGCTCTTGATGCTTTTTTTGGCAGTGCTCCTGGTGTTGTAATGATGTGTTTCTTTTGGAGTGGAGACCGGACTGGAGACTTTACTGAAAGACAACAGAAAACATACCGTACGTTTACTACAGTATACTCACATCCCATTACAAGAACTTGCAAACTGTAAAACCAGAAAACTAATAGTTTGAACGAAACTCTTACAAATTTCAAAAGTGATTGAATTCATGAAATTTACCTGTAGCAAAAGAAATGGTTCATAACAATGAATTTTTGCACTTCATGAAGTTCCAGCAGCTAGGATAGCCATCATCAACAGTTATTGGAAATTTTGTGTCACAATTAAAATTAAAAAAATTAAATTTGTTTTAATATATTTTAAACAGTATATATGTGTGTGAGCAATAATGAATAATGCCACTACATTAATATCAAGTTCAGTTTTAAGTTCAGTTTATTTCACATCCAATAAAAAACTTACAGCAATGTAACATTCAAATACAAATATGAAATATAGAGTAGCAACTGAGACTAATTTGTTTCTTCCAACTATAATGCCAATACATCAAATTATTTGTATATGCTAAGAAAAGACTGAACAAGCTCATTGCTTTATAATCACACTTAGGCAACCAATTCATAAGACATCACAACATCCATTTTAATCACATACAGACTGACAACTACAGCATCACTCAGTCACTCTTTACAGTATAAAGCAAATGCAATTTTTTTGTCTATTTAACTATCATAATGAGTCCATATGCAACCCTATGGTATAACCCAAAAGCGCAAGTCAAATATTGATAGGGGGGGGGGGGGGAATTACTTTTTTTTTAAATTTCTCATGCAAAACATAATACAATGAAATTGCAATCTTATTTGCAATTAAATATTTATATTCCAAATAATATACAATGACAAAAATAATAGTAACGGGACAAAAATAATAGTAACGGCACAAGAAAAGAGGAACTACATAAAAGCAGAGCTTGTTGAAGCATTAGTTCCTTTTGGAAACAAGGTTCCACAGGTAATATCTAATTGATGAATGGAAGTTATTTACAGAGTTTTATTGTGTTCTGTCTGAAAGGTAGCTTCTACACCACTCAAGGGACTTCCCTCTGATACCGTAGTGAGAAAGTATATAAAGAACAATTTCATGGTCAATTGTGTCAATATCATTGCATTACCAAGCAATACCATCCTTACTTTAAAAAAAAAATCTTATCACAGAGCGGTTGAGCAATGGTTCCAAAACTAATACTTACCTGTATGACATAATTGATACTTACCTGTATGACATACTTGATGCATAAAGATTCTTATAAACTTTTAACATTTCAAATAACCATTTTGATTCATATTTTGTCGTTGAGAATGCTCTTGGAAATAAAGAAATTATCAGATGCATGGGAAGAGACTCATTAGACATGTAGTCTTGGCACTCAATATAAACCTTACATGTCAAAGGGGAAATGGAAAAACAGTGTGCTGTATTATGTCTTACCAGTAGAGAAATTTACAAAATTCTTCAATAACTGTAGCTGATTACTTTTCTAAGATAGTTAATTTTCTGATGTGGATTAAATTGTGCAATGATTGTACTATGCTAGGTTAAACATGTTTGAAAGGTTTTCAAGCCATATACATGTATGAGAGTCATTCTGGATGTGTCTTGCATGACATTATTGACAAATGACTTACACCCCCCCCCCCCCCCCCCCCATTTAAGAAATGATTATTTCATAATGTAAGTGATATCAGAAAGATCCATTAGTAAATGGTCATATCAATGAGATTTTCATTTTGGGATGAAATAAATTGATAAATATATGTTATACGAGACACATTGCACAGAGTTGCCCATATGATGATTATTTTATTAGAGAATTGTGCCCTAATGTGGCTATACTTTGTTTTGAAATCCCTCTGACAAGTGTACAGAAAAATCTGGAACTGTTTATTCTGGAAATCTAAAGATTTAAATGATGATAGATTACACTTGATTGTTGCATGCTTTTGATAGTAGAAGAGCTTTTATATTTAAAAGAGTTAACTTAATACATGTGATTTTATATGAACTATGATTTACAGATAATTAGTTGGATAGTCTATAAAAAAAAACATGTGGAGAAGGATGGCTTTAGCATGTAAACTTGCTCTCAGGAAAATATTCAAAGAGAAAGGGTTGAATATATATTATGGTGCATGAGATCTGTAGGTTTTTTTATGATGTATCATAGGGAGTAAAGGTACATGATAAGACTGGAAAAACATGTTACTCTCAATGAATATTGGGGTTAATTCCAGCTTTTAAGCAGCACAATTTTTTCAATATCCTCTCTCTCTCTCTCTCTCTTCTTTTCTCTCCCCCTCCATACGCATTTGGAACTATCTAATGAAGAAAAGCGATTATTTGTGTCACCATCTGGGGGGGCATTTCACAAAGCCTTTTTTCAATGACAAATGACAAAAATCAATGACAAATCTGTGGATAAAAAATCAGAAGGAAGGATTTCAGTAGCTTATAACAAAAACTGTCATTCGTCACTGATGACAAGTTTTGTGAAACGCCCCCCTGGTGAAATGAAGCCTCCAGACTCCAGTTGTGACCTAGGAAAAGCTTAAATTACCATAAATTGCAGAAAGAAGAAGCAGGACCACATGTTATCTATTCAAGTGATTGAAGTTAGTAGAGATAGAACCCATATGCCTCATATATGCATGCATTTTCCTATAATGAGCCTTCACTGTCTATAGTTTCCAATAAACGAAGATTCCTGTCTTACAGACCTTGGGTTGATAACTATGGCCTTGGTCTGTTTTATTAGATGAAACATGGGCTCTAAATTCCAGAAAATTTGAATACATAAATAGACATAAAGATGATAAAACGGTAAATGATTCAAGAACATACCGGTAAGGAGAAAAGATATTTCTTCATTTAGAGTGTAATTTTAGGATGTAAATTTGCAATATCCCTTCATAAAAGTTATATATCAAACTGGTTTTTTTCTTCAAAATATAGTTTACCTACTTAGAACATCAAATATCAAGAGTAAAATATTTTGATTTTTGGTCCCCTCTGAGATAAAGTAATGAAAAAATGTCCGATATCATTATTATTTCAATCAATGATAGGGTCATTTATGATTAAAAGTCTCACAGAATATTTTTGAGTTTTGGTCCCCTCTTCTTTTTTTGTCAAGGCAGATTTTTTCTGCATTTATTAACAAAATCAATTGAAATATACTAAGATTTTTTTTTGGAATAAAATTTAAATAAGAAATCAATGAAATTAGAACAGTTATACAATCATAATATATAAATGTGGCAATAATTTAACCATATTATTATAACAATAAATAACTGCAGTAGACCAACCATCATATTAGGCAGGGAGCTTGAGTGGATGGTAGCCTGGGAGGAGGAAGGGGAAGCTACACGGTGCCAAAAAGGTGTTATGTTACAAATAATGTATTCAGATCGTCACCCAATTTTAATTGTAAAAAAAAAAGCCCCAGAACATAAATAATGGAAAGCGTGTTGTGTGGGTCAACAGTGCAAGTGCAAATGTGTGTTAGTTTTGGAATGTTTATGATCAAAAAGTGCACATTAGCACGTTTGTACGTGCGGGTGCAAAACGCACGTATTTGACTTCTGTACAGTTGCGTGCCATAAAAATGGATAATAGTAATAATGTACCAATGGATAATAGTAATAATGTACCAATGGATAATAGTAATAATGTACCAATGGATAATAGTAATAATGTACCAATGGATAATAGTAATAATGTACCAATGGATAATAGTAATAATGTACCAATGGATAATAGTAATAATGTACCAATGGATAATAGTAATAATGTACCAATGGATAATAGTAATAATGTACCAATGGATAATAGTAATAATGTACCAATGGATAATAGTAATAATGTACCAATGGATAATAGTAATAATGTACCAATGGATAATAGTAATAATGTACCAATGACGACTAATAGGCAAATATGGAAGAAAGTTCAAACAGTTCAAACAATTACATCAATAAAATGATCAGGCTTTGATAAAGTCTAAGGAGAATATTCCAAAATAAGATTTCTTTTCACATGGGCTTTAAAAGAATAAAGGGATGTGCATTGTTTTATGTATTGGGGTAAATTATTCCAAATGTCGGGTCCATGATTTCCTCTGACAAAAAGTAATGAAGAAATGCTCAATATCATTATCATTTCAATCAATGATAGGGTCATTTTTAATTGAAAACCTTGTATCAAACTTTCCTTGCTTCAGTTCATAATATTCTGCTGTCTTACCTGATTCTTTTGCTGATGCCATCCTTTTCTTAGGAGCAGCTCTGGGCGATGCGGCTCCCGACGGACCTGGTTTATCACCCTTCGCAATCTTGCCTTTAGGAGCAGGTTCTCTCTCTTTGGAAGCCGCTTTCCTCTTCTTGGATTGGACCGGTGAGCCATTTGGAACAGCGGGTGACTGAGATCCAAAGTCAAACACAGATCCTTCCTTGATTCCTTCACGCTTGAGGACAGTCCTGCAGAGTGCTCGCAGTTTATTGTAATCAGGTTCCTCATCATATTCCATCTTGAAAGCATGGTCCAGGAAGGTCTTGAGTTCATCTAAAAGAGCAATAACATTATTAATCAGTATTAGGTCATTGTGTACTTCCATTAAAGTAAAATTTTACAATTTTGTTTGACAAATGCTGATATTTTGTTACAAGCCATTCTCTTCTTATGTTTATCTGTTGGTAATCATTATTTACAGTCATAATGCAAAATATACAGTTTACAAACTTAACAGTTGACAGTATGCATTTATTTTATTCATTGATATGTTGCACATTTCTACAATTTTGAGAAAAAAAAGAAAAAAACTAGATGGATTTTCGGCTGCGCGAAGTCAGAATAACTAGAGTTATTTCTTGGGCGAGGTTTCCTATTAAGAGATGAAAAAGGAAGAGGATGTATTACAGGCACACAGGCACATATCTGTAAGTAATACATACCGGGATAGGAAGAACTGAAACAAGTCTTGAGTAGTCCAGAAATATCTTTGGAATATCTGTAAAAACAATCATATATTGAGAGAATAATAGGCAATTAAAACCTTTAAGATGCCGCAGTGATTGTTTGAAACCTTCACATAGACAATAGAAACTTACATGAACAAAATTCACTTTCTTTTACAAATGTATTTTAAAATATAGACACCTATATCCTATGACTAAACTATGGCATTCATGAGTTATCAGATTTCAAAAGTTAGAATACAGGGTTGCATGCATATAGTTCTAGGTGCTATGTTGGGCAAGATCTATTGCAAGATTATGTGTCATCAAAAATAAATTTATGTTATGGATTTGTGAACTAGTCGACACATCACATGTACTGCCTATCAATACTCCTTCCAAACTGATAAAAGAACAAATAATAAACTAATTATACTTCAATCTAAGACATTTATTGATATATCATAGATATAAGTCTTATACTTTATTATTTATACAGTGACTTGATCCTGATAACTGAGTCTACAAAAGAATGAAATTTCTCTTACTTGATCTTTTGATTCATGACATAGTTTAAATCTGTGAGCTTGTCTTCCCATGGTAATGTTGTGCAGAGCCACTGCAGCATCACATATCCCAAGATCTGTATATCACCACGACGTGATGGTGCTGGTAGTTGTATGGATTTAAAAACAATCAACAAGTTACATAATGACATAAAAGAACAAGAATCAAATCATAGAAAAGCTACTGTGTCTAGCACTGGTGTCTGAATTCTTCTCTGAATTCCTTCATGCAAATCATACTCATCAACAAAAATCTAGACTGTAATTTGAAGAAAAAAATAGAGGAATTCTATTCCTTATGCTACCAACACAGGTTCTCTGTCATCTCGCTAGTTTGTACTTCCAATATGTATCAAATCTAAAAGAAAGCAAATTTTTTTTTTTTAAAGCCTTTGTAGGAATTAATTGTAAGAGGCAGACATAAAGATATAATTGTAGAGGATCTGCAGACTGTATTATCTACAAGTAAATTGTTTCCCTCATTTATGACATAACCTGCTCGTATCCACTAGATATTAATGTTTGTACAAGTTGAAACACTCAAGCAATAAAGTTGTACATCTTTAAATTGATATCTTTTCAAAAGGTGATTCGAAGCATTATTTATCTAGACTACTTAATGATGAATAGTTGAACTCACAGACTCCGAGGTGAGCGTCAATGCTTGTGAATTCTGGAGTGCCATTGTGTCCCTTCTTTGGGAACTCCTCGTATTTCCTATGTTTATTATCAGGTTTATATCTATTCACTAAGCCATAGTCTGCTAAGAACACCTAGAGAAAACACAGTAATAAATAAGGGATAGAAAGCCAGTGTAAAAGAGTTAAAGGGCAACCCCACCTTTGTTATGAGTTTATTTTTATAAAAGCAGAACAAATAAGAGAAACAGAATAGCGAAAGTCTTTAATAAAATTGGTTAAATGATAACAAAGTCATGAATTTTTGAAATATGAAAAAACCCACTACATCTGTGCAAATTCAAATTGGCAATTTAGTCTGTGGATTGTGATTTCATCAAAGATATGGCCTTGGGGCTGTAATTGGGTTTTAGGTCAGGTTTTGGGTTAGGTTTATCACCTCACTATCAACGAGTACCGGTACTTAAAAGTCATATGACTTCTGTTGTGGCTCTTGCAAGCACATACACATCATCCAGTAATATGTTTGGCAACTCAACAATCCTATCTATCTGATCAATTTACCTTTCTAATACTGCATAATTACACCCCCCCCCCAAAAAAAAAAAAAAAAAATCTAAAACATTAAATCCCCGTCATGCACATAAAGAATATGGGCTTAATTGATATTAATTTACATAGTATTCATTCTTTTCTCCAGACATTTTTACCTTATTCTTATCTTTGGGTGAGAAACCAAGCAGCAAATTGGCACTCTTGATATCGGCATGAACATAATTCATTTCATGGAGGTACTCCAAGGAATCCAGCTACAGTGGAGAAGTTGTGAAAACAGGAAATGCTATTAAAAATATCCTGAATGAATTTACACACACATAAACACACACAAAAAAACTCATCAGAATAAGATTGTTTTTATAATTTATTTACCAGCATAAAACTTGTACAAGAGTCTAGAGAAATTGAATGCTGAAATTTGGAATGCTCCCATAAAGCTTAAAGGTAAAGACCAGTATTGGAAACGCCCCAATTTCAAAAAATGAAATGGAAGCTCTCATTACCAATCATGTGAAAGAATATGTTTTGACTAATACATGATGATACAAAATTTGCTGGGAAACCGCCTACTAATTCATATATTTGGTAAATTTGTTTCTCTCATGGTCGTGTGAGAGATATAGGGTAGTCCCATATACATCTTTCTGTGTATAGTGCTTGTAACTTTACGAAGAATGGGCCAAATTTCTTATCATTTTGATGATTCCAGAACCTTGCAGATGCTAGATGCTAGATGATCAACCTTTTCTGATCGATTCCACAACGTTTCTTTCACAATGCAATCGCATGACCATTACTGGTCTTTACCTTTAAGATTTTATATGAAATGCTCTCCTTGATCTTACATTGAAATTCATGAATTGCTCTTTAAACTGTCCAAACTACATTGACTCCACAGTAAGAATGTATAATGCCTTTCTTTATCAAATACAAGAAGTTGTAATACCTAATAGATAAAATTGATATATTCTTTGTTTGTTTAGTTGTTTTGCAGGGAATGGCTTCAAGTCCGCTCCCAGGGACTTGGTCATGAGGATTAATGCCTTACCAAAGGGCACTAGTGCATCAACTTGGTTTCATAGACTACTCTATCAATGAGCCATCCTGCCTCCTTCTGTTTATCTATACAAAGCAAACAAATCACTGTTGCAAACTTAATCATAACAAAAGAGCACAGGAATAATAATACACACAACAAAATAATAACATTAAACAAATTTAAAAAGGAGAAAAGATCAAAGGTGCTTCAAATATGACTTACAATTTGAATTGCCAGGGCAAAGACCAGCCCTGGTGTGAATTTCTTGTTGCATGCCAGATACTGCTTCCAGATGTCTTCACCAAACAGAGGCATAACCAGGAACCTGTACTTGGTTCCATCACTATCATGACTTCCAAACCCAAACAGCTTAGGAACACCCAGGTGGGATAGTTTATGTTCTTTCTGCCATTTTGCAACTGTTGGGGGGGGGGGGGGGGGGAAATGAGGGTGCATAGAAAAATTGAGTACAAGTAATAGTTTTTTTAAATTAATTCTTACTTGATTACAAAAGAAAATTTTAGATTATGATGCTGACAAAAATTATCTGTTAAGAAATTATTTCCGAGATAATCTACGTGATAATCCTACGTGATAATTTGATAGACCTGTTTACAAATCAAATTTATGATTTTATCTATAAATGAACCCATTGAGAAAAGCAACTTCTTTCATCAATGGCTGAAATCCACAAATCTGTAGGAATATAAAAACCAATTTTTGTTTATGGAGACACAAACAAAAAAAAACAAAAAAAAAATTGCACAAACTTTGAAGTGTATAGGCTATTCATATATAACGTAATAATAATAATAATAATAATATTGGATATTTATATAGCACACATATCCACCCTGCAAGATCCTCAAAGCGCTCCAATATTACTCTGGCTCTGCTAGGCTACCGATTTCGGTGCTTACAAGGAAAGAAGGAATTCCTTCCTACTAATAACATTAGAAAATTTAAAAATGGGGTAAATTCTTTTTGGAATATTTTTTTAAGCAACTGGTCCATATATTGGTGGCTACCAGTTAGGTATCTTGCAAAGCCCTATACACTTTATCAAATCGACTACCTTGGTCTACTTGGGCAGCTCGCTGATAGAAATGTAGTTCTGTATAAAGAGGTCCATTTTCATGTGGCTCCTACATATAATAGAAATGACAAGACATGCATTACTACAGGTAAATACAAATCAAAACTGTAAGCAGTACATAACTTTACAGTTTCTTCTTCACAGGGGAACCCTACTTTTAGATTTTGTTGATTTTAAATAAAAGAGAAAAGACAGAACCTGATTGGAGTATGTTTTGAGGAAAATATAATTTTAAAAATGTTGATGAGTTTACATATTTATGTGATCAATCAAATTAAATGGCAACAATCATGATTCTCTGAAGAAAAACAAACAATCAGTTTCTCTTGTTTTATTCACCACATAAACTTCCACTACATTTCATTTTACATGATGCCCCATTGACTTTGATTACATTTCAGTTAATAATTAATCTAAAAATCAATTATGCTTTAAGCTTTAAATTCCACGTAAAGCTTCAATGCATTGAAATAAAACTATATATATTCAGTTTGATAAGCCCCTTTTGATTTTTAAGCACACAGCTAAATGTCATCAACTAAATTTTGTGTTAACCTACTTTGAAAATATAATAACAAAACAGTTTTAAATAATAATATATGTATAAAGCCATTTACTTACAATTTTAATCACATAAGTTCCATCAGTCTTGGCTTTGCCAGGAGCATTTTCAGAAGCTGCCAGGACAACAAAATAACATGATATTGCAGATATCACATTATACCCACATAAGAATAAAAATAGACTTGTGGTCAGGCCTTAAATTTCAATATTTTTAGGGCAAGGCCACTTTTCTGTAGGGCACATTCCTATATTACAGCACAAATAGGAAGAATTGGAAAGGGCACAAAAATCTCCAAGGCCAATGAGAGGGGCATTGAGGCCAATCAAAAGGGCATCCACAGCCATGGCCTTGGTGGCCTTGGACTAATTTAAGCCCTGTGTGGTGGTTGATGAAAAGTAGACAAATGAAGAAATAATGAAACAACCATAGAACTTATGGGAGATACAAAATATACTTCATACTCATATAAAATTATCATTTACTGAACATGTTAACCTTTTTTTTCTTGAAGAAGATCCTAAATTCATTCAAACATAGATGTTAGGATATTGACATTAAAGGAAATGATTAACAATTCTATGTTTGTTAAGTGTAGAATTAGATTCATCTTTCAAAAGAGTGCAAAAAGCCTGTATTACTTTGCAATGCACAAATGTACTACATTAAAAGGAAAAGTAAGTGATTAATCAATCAATAATTTGCAACTGGAAATTTGTAACTGGACACTTTTTCAAATCAAGTGCGATTGATCATTGAGCATAAATTTGGGCATAAATTTGGATATCTCAAACAATAATTTTGGGTGCAACAACTACTCTACTCACTTGTAGCTTTATAAACTATCTTCATTTAGTTTTTTTAAGCTTACAATGTCTCTTTACAGAAATAATATTTTAAGCCAATATTTTATATAATAATTGCATGAGAGACCCTTATCCTTCAAAACAACCTATCATTGATTTTCTTGTAATGGGTCCCCTTTAAACTGAGCTTACCTTTGTAAATCATCCCAAAACCTCCTTGTCCGATGGGTTTCCCAAGCCTCCATTCCTTTTTACGGACATCTTGCAAGACATCGCCCTCTGGGAGAGGATCGGGTAGCTTGTACGCTCTTTTACGGCCTTTACACAGAAATTATAATGAAACATCGTTTGATTGAATCCTAAGCTTTTTTTACTGAAGTTTCACTATACATTTCATGTTAGGGATACTAAATCATAGGTAAAACTTTCAGGATTCGATCATGTAAAAACATACGTGTAAATCCTGGTTAAAGTAACCTCAAAATGAAATGAATTAAAGGTTGGTTTTAGGGGTTAGTGATTATTTAAAGGTATGTACAAAAGAGCTACAAGTTTAACCTTACAAAAGAATAGCATA
This sequence comes from Strongylocentrotus droebachiensis, assembly GCA_035222895.1. Taxonomy (NCBI): domain Eukaryota; kingdom Metazoa; phylum Echinodermata; class Echinoidea; order Camarodonta; family Strongylocentrotidae; genus Strongylocentrotus; species Strongylocentrotus droebachiensis. The sequence goes on along the minus strand of JAVYIG010001680.1, from coordinate 293,802 downwards.
TTTATAAAGATTCACGCATCAAAATAATTAAACAATATTCAAAACAAAATAGAAATGCTATGAAACTGAATAACTAAAAAAACAGATACGAATGTGGGTGAGTCATAAAGGCTCCTCCCATATTTAAAGAATTAGTTTATAACAATTACCTTTGGGAGGCATATTTCTGGAGCAGTTTACAAGAAGATGAATCTATCCACAAAGAAGTTGAAACTATTTCATCAAAGTTGTGTATGTTGACTCTGTTTAGATGAAAAAATTACAGTAAGATTAAAGATGAAAGGCAACATTGAATATCACAGTAGACTATCACACTTCCGTGAAAAATATATTAAAAAAGCAAGGGCGAAGTACAGTCACATGATCCTTATATTTGCTTTTTTACCCTCTGAAGCCTCCATCATAACCTAGTCTCTTTAAATTAGAAATACTACTACTAGTGTAGGGATTTATTTTGAACTTCTGAAACTCCCCCTCATATCCATGATTCATCCCTTTCATATTAATAGGTCATCCCTCATTCACATTCACCCTTTTCATCCACCATCCTTTCATCTGTCTATCTCTCTCTCTCTCATTGGTTTCAATGTTCACCTGATGCAGTCAAGCTTATAGTATAATTTACATATACTATGAATATTCAATATATACCCTTTGTTTATGTTTGAATATTCAAGAATACTTTGTGATGCTGATTTATACTTGTATGGGATTATATGAATATTTATTGGTTTCTTCTACTTTGCATGGAATGTATGTGGAATGCTACATAGAATGCTGTAATGCTTTTATACATTAAAACCTGGTCAGTTAGCCAGTAGTTATCAATCCTACAACATGTCTGCTGGGCTGCCTCTGTGTTAAGAGTGCTAGGAATTAGTGTTAGAACCACAACCCTACACTAGTGTTAGCACAATATAATTACACTAGGAGGACCCGTGGAAAATCCACGGGATTCTAGGGGAGGGCCGGGTTTGGGGGGTTAAATAGATAGAGGCCTATGTGCTATCGAAAATAAGATTAGATTATTTTTATGTAGACAATTTTTATAATATATGCCGTTTGACCATGAATGGCGCACCGTAACAAAAACTATGTCAGGTAGGATCTCGATAAGTACGATTTATTTGCATTATTATTGTTGTGATTTCAATGAAGTTTTCATGAAAAGAGTAAAAAAGCAGCTTGGATTATGATTTTGTTGGCATTCACAAAATTTGTATAATAATTTTTAAAGTATAGATTTTACGCGAAAAATCGGACGGTTTGTGCCAATATGTAGCAGCCAGCTGCATGCAGTGCACAAATTGACTCAACTGTGCGTGTGACTGTGAGCGTAGAATCCAGTGAACAATTTTTTTTTTTTTCGGGGGCTCGATCTATATCAATTTTTTGGGAAATTTTCGGGGGTTACTTTTTCAACTTTAGGGGGCTCTTTTTTCTTAGGCTTATTTTTCATTAATTCATTGAAGGATAGTTTGTTTATTTTGGTAGCGTAGTGTTACATAAAAAAGGCGTACTTTCTACGCCGAAAGTACGCGAATTGTTTAAAACATATTAAATTGCTTAAAACCCATGAGCCTTCGGGGGTTCGGTTCAGCCCTTTGAACCCGTGGACACCACGCCTGCACTCAACTCGCTTTGAGCTGATTATCGAAATTCAGTATACAACTATGCATGGCTATAATAATCACAATATAAGCTCAGGTTTCATACCTGTATTCACGAAACTACATTGAAATCGGGGCAATAATAGCAATTTCAAAGTGTTGTTTACTCTCCTCACACCATGTACCATGTGCACAGGCCTAGCTACTCCGGTCACCGCTACTCCAGGCTCACACACTCAGCTCCGAAATCACCGGCGATCGACAGCAGCGCTCAGCTGCAGTGCAGTGGCAATACACCACACGTGTGTACGTGTGGACTCAAGGCGTACTATCACATCTATTTGCGCTATTACTGTTGTGATTTCGATGTAGTTTTAATGAAAAGACCAATAAAACAGAAGCTTGGACTATGATTATGTTGTCATAGATCACAGAATTTTTATAATTACTTTCAGAGTAAAGATTTTACGCGAAAATAGGTCCATGGTTTGCGCCAGTTGTAGCAATCGCCTCGACTCGAATCGACTGTACTGTGTACATGCAGCGCATGTGTGTGACCTGAGCTTGTAATACACGTACACTATACGGGCGCCTGGTCTACAAAGAATATCCTAATGTAAGATGCCTTACTCGAGGAACGCCGCAACCGTTGCAATGAGATTTGCTACACCCGTTGACGCGAGTGAATTCTCGTCCATCGTGTGTCTCTTCGTCTCCTTTTGATAATTAGACAGAGGGCGGGTGCACGCCTTGCCGACTCGCTCTCGCGGGTTCGTCGCCTCCTGGCAATCCGCGACGCCCGCCGTGCTTTCGTCCACCCGTCCTCCCCGGAACCTCGAATACCACGTTTAACGGCATGGACGTCGATCGCGGGGTCGACGTGGCACGCAGGTTACGGGAGACATGCCTCGTGTAATTGTGTCGCCGTTCCCGCGCCACGGCGGAGGCGGGCGCGGTCGGGGAAAGGCGTTTTTGAGGAACCGTTTTGCCCCGTTTTGGACCCCCCGCGGCGATTTTGCGTATTAATAGTATAGATACCTTACCGTCGGTCGGGTGCGGCTGTAAGTGAGTGACTGTAATCTTAGTTTACGGTCGCTAACTGAACACACGCGCGCGCCCACACCCCACTGTCGGTACGGTATGCAATTGACCAGTTCACGGATAGCACATTACTGCAATGACCCTGAATATCCACAGACCCACTCTGTACATTTTGAAATAATTAAAGAATACTTCCACCTGTGTATCATGGAATGCATTGTTTGTGCATGAATGAATAACGATTACTGGTACATAACTTTCATGAGCACATATCCAGTATTTCGTCTCCGTGTATTTCATAATTTGTTCTGCAATGACATTTATTATTCTGCTCATGCTCAGACTGCAACCGTGAACTAGCTCATTGTATTGTGCTGCAGTTTGCCGTGAATCGTGTGATAAAGTGTATATTATATAGATCTAGTCTAAGTCTTTGTTTTTTAGGAAAAATACTCTGAAAAAGATAAGATCTTTATTATTTGGACATTTGATGAATATTTACTTCATTTTGGGTATGTTTAATAGGAGTCGGGCTAACTCGGACCCGGGGACAACTCGGCCCAGATGCAAAAACGGTCATTTTTTGCATGTTTAGGTTTAGGGTTAGGGTTAGGGTTAGGGGTAGGGTTAGGGTTAGGGTTAGGGTAAGAGTTACGGTAAAATAAAAAAAAATGACCATTTTTGCATCTGGGCCGAGTTGTCCCCGGGTCCGAGTTAGCCCGGCCCGGATCCGTTTAATAGTACCTAGACTCTAGATCTAGTAGTAGGGTCTCTCCACGCCGGAGTTACGGGTCAAAGTCTGGATAGACTTCTGAACTTAAACTAGTGACTAGATCTAGTGTAACCAAATTGACAATTTGCGTAGTAATTTTGGCGTAATTTCCATTGTTCCTTGGTTTTAGTTTTAGATCTAGATCTAGATCTACATACTTTTTCAAAAATTCACATCTTTCTTATTAGTTATCCGATTTTGCTTAAACCTTTTTTGATTGGTTTGTTTGATTTTTCTGCTTCTAAGCTCTAACGGTTCTAGATAACTTCTAATACTAGTTCTAAGTTCTAGACCCTACTTAAGTTCTAGATCTAGCTAGCCTATTTTTGGAGTGGATTTGCTAACTGCAATAAATTACAATTCACTTAATTTTCATCTCCATTATCATAAAAAATTAAAACTAAAAGGACTCATTAATTACGTCACTTTACCACGACTTCCTTGATCTTGTCTTGATTCTAATATTCTTGACCTGGCTAGCTTCACGTTCACTTGGATAATAACTGGACACTGGTTGCTCGTCAGCTCAGCAGTTTACCTGCAATGAGTACGCGTATGATCCAAGCTAACAGCGTGCAGCGCCAGAGTTTCGGGGTACAATGGTCACCGCGTCCGCTACAACTACGGATCCAGGGGCTCGTTCCTAGAAACCAACGACAAGACAGTCATAACTTTATCCGCCAACTACGGAAATGTCTCTGATCTTCCTAAACCGTTTCACGAAGAACTTACTAGCTAGTATCTCGTGAGATCGATACTATCGGCGAGAATAGGAGCCGAGACTTAGCCTTAGTCGCAATACCACCGGATTATTACAAAATTAATGTTAGGGAAAATGCAGTTTTTTAAATGAATTAGTAATAAAAAAGATTGAAAATGATACCATGAAATAAGAGATGCAATATACTACCAAATATGTGTAGATTATACAATAGAAGTACTTGTAAAATATAATCGTGAGTATTTCATTACATGACCGGCGAAACAGTTTTGTTCTTGAGATGGGTACCCCCCGGATATTTTCGTTTGATAGTTTATAAAAATACACAAATATATTATTCTTAGAAAAATACGATGTAATGAAGTTTTTTCCAATGTTTTAGGTGTCAGTTGAATAATCAAATGACAAAACTTCAACATTCCAAACGTTAAAAAAACATGTTTTAAACTATTCATTTTACACATTTGAAGATAGAATTTATCTCGAAAGCAATATGGGTCTGAAAACTAAAGAATACACTTCAAACTATGGCTTGCCTGCCGTGGCAAAATACATATGCCTTCGACGAGTTTACAATGTGGAAATAAAGGCGTATAATCAGTTTATTTAAGTAGGAAAATCCTTATATCGAAACATGGCATATTTTCATAAGATTATCAAATACAAAAAACGATAACCCACTGTTTAAGTGAATGTGTAGAAAAATCATAGTTGGAGGATTTATTGTCCTATTTTGCCAGCCATAGTCTACCCAATAAATGACATGTGATGGCGCTGCCCATCGACTAAATAGTTATGACAGAGATACGACGGTGTCAGAGGTGTCATAACTCCTTAGTCAGGATGTTGTCGTTGATCTTGGCAAAGAGGGCTTGGTGAAACACGTAGCGGACAAGTTGCTCACTAACGCTGATTTAGTCAAGAAGTTAGACTTATGACGGTTTGTAGGAACGGGCCCCTGATCAATCTAAAAATCTCTTCCTCAAATCGCGCCACACGTTTTAGATCCACGTTTTACTGGCTCCGAATCGAGGACAAATTTAGGTAACGTCTTCACACAATCTCCAGCCCAGCGAAATATTGCCTAGTCTTGAAAACTTTTGCAGTCGTTACAATACAGATTCCAATGTTATTCACGTAGAAGAAAATTTGGAAGGATGAAAAAAGCTAGGTCAAAGACAAATGCGGGAAAACCCTTTCATTTTCATCACAAGATTTGGAAGATCACGTCGGACTGAACCTTAATGCGGTATGAAGATTCACGGTGGAGAAGTAAACTGAAGAAGAGTAGACCTCTAACTGTTTATGTGCGGAGAGTGGAAATCCCTGATTACGATCAACTTAACTGTTAACAGTTTGTTCTAAATTGGACATTGCATAATCGCAATTATGCCGTTAGTCGTCTACACTACAGCTGTTTCTAATCTATGAGTATGAGTTGAGAATTGACTTTGTCTTTCGTGGCCGTGGTGAGTTTGTTCAGTCGGGCAAGCTATTAAACTAAGCCTAGAAGTCTAGTAAAGTTGCGGAGCAGAGCAATAGCCAACATTCCAAATAGAGGTTGGATGTTTGGACAAGAGGAAAAATAATAACTATTGAGTCTGCTCTGGACAGTGGCCAGTTGCCCAGTAAAATTAGACTCAATCTTATTATAAAATGGACGATACCGTGTCTTCTGAGGAATTAGCAGGGGGTTGTGACACACAGACAGGAATACCACTCCCCATCGAAGTAATCAAAGAAGAGAGCAGTAGTGTTTCGCCAAGACACACTGGTGAACACCCTTTATCAGAGTCTGAAACAGAGATGCCTCCGGCAAGGGTGGATCTAGCTGCTGGGAGCACTAGCACCTGCGAGAAGACTGTCGGGGAAGACGCAAGTCAGTCGGATAGACCCGGTTCAGGAACGGAGCCAGATGGAACGACTGCGTGTACGAAGGCGGGGAAAAAAGGCTCAGGAAGGAGAGTCCGATTTCCTGAAGGGAGTCTCGTTATGAGCGAGTATGAGCCACCCAATCCGTGGATTAATGGTGAGAATGAGATAGGTTCATGAGTCATGTAATATTAGTCACGTTACAGGAGTGCATGATGTTCTACTATTAAATTAACAACTTTAATTTATTTTTGTTATGACAGAACATTCAATTGATTGAGCTTGTCTACATCATATTTAAACCTAGACTATATTTTCTACAGTTTTGTCAGTTTATTTATATTCAAGTAGGAATTAGTTATCAACTTATCATCAAACTACTGACTATCTTTTGTATGATGGGGTGACCAAAGTTCGCGGAGATTAACATAAATATATGGAATTGTGATATTCGATCTATGATTTCTCATATTCTTCACAAATTTATTTCGTTCAATTATTACCAAATCAAATGTACAGTACTGCAAAGTTTGGAGAGATATCGCGAAGTCAAAATTCGATGTCAGATCGGAATGCCCTGCAACTCAATGAGACCTTAATCCACGCACAGAATTACAGCTTGAATATAATTTTTGCAAGGCAAAATATACAATCAGTTGATACCACCTCTTACTTACAATTTTGATTACATCTGCTCTCAAAATAATGATTTCAAGACCCTTGTCGGTAAGTTCATATTTTTTTGTAACGGACGCAAAAGACTGCAAAATTTGCTGATCTTTTGTCAATATTTGTATGATTTCCCACTTAATTCCATAGAAATCTCATCTCTAGGTAATCTTAGGTTCCTAGTACATGTATTTCCATTAGTGGTTTCCGAGTAAAAATAGGGAAGTCATGAATTTTCGAAGTCATCAGAAATTGGGAATACTGTCGTATCTTGCGAGCTCCTCTCCAATTTGCCCTGTACACAAAATTCCATTAAAACTCTCATTTTATGAGTTATTCATAATGGAATAGATTTGTTTCAATACATACATGTACATGGGTTGTAACATATTTGCAATAATTATATTTGATTGCATGTATGATTAAAAAAAGAGAAAATTAAAAATTAAAAAAAAAAGGTATAAAATTACTAATTACTAAAATTATTTCTCTCCTTAAATTTGATTATTCAACATTGTCAATTCAGTGATAAAATGGGTATTTAAAAATGAAAACGAATTTCACTTTTCAGGGGTGACGATGGTATTTAAAAAAAATGTTTAATAATGATGAAAATAAGTACATGTAGGCACACTCTTTAGTTAAGCCTGCTTGATAAATCTGCATGCATTACTGGTAAATCTTAATATCTTATACACATGTACAGTGTACATGTGATACAGCATTAGAACTTAGGACTTCAGAGCAAGGAAGCATGAAGAGCAGTGAGAGCTTCTTTCTTGGTCATAAAGGTATTACAAAGTTTTGGTATGGGGTCATGAATTTGGTTCAAATTAAAAATTTTGGAAGCATATGCGTTCCTACAATATTCATTGATCGTTGTCGCGATTGAAATCAAGTCTAAAGTTATGAAATTATAAATAATAAACTCTCTATGTTGTATAGCTCCCTCTCAAGGTCAAGATATTAATTTAGCTATGAAACAATGTTTATTGACTAAAATCGACCGATTAGCTATTCCTGTTTGGAAATTATATATCACAACTACATATTCTGAGATCTTCATGGTACCATTGTATGGCCATAGGCGCTATTTGAAATTTATCAAAATTTACCGGGAGCACCGGTAAATTTGTATACCGGGGTATTCAATTTTTCTTGAAAACAGCAGTGTTTCAGGGGCTAATTTTTTTAGTGCTTATAATACATTCAGACTTTCAAAGCGTGCCTGGAAGAACACTTTACTAACTACCAACACAAAAATGAAGATCTACCAGGCCTGTGTGCTCAGCACTCTCCTGTATGGCAGTGAGTCGTGGACCCTGTATGCACGTCAGGAGCGCCGTTTGAACGTTTTCCATCTCCGCTGCTTGAGGCGAATTCTAGGCATCAAATGGCAGGACCACATTCCAAACAAGGATGTCCTCAAGAAAGGAGGCATGATGACCATCTATGCTCTTCTATCACAACGACGACTGAGATGGCTTGGTCATGTCAGTCGAATGGAAGACGGCCGCATTCCAAAAGATATAATGTATGGAAAGTTAGCGACCGGGACCAGGGCTGTTGGAAGACCTGTCCTCCGCTTCAAGGATGTGTGCAAGAGGGATATGAAGGCCAGTGAAATCAACCCTACAAACTGGGAAGCATATGCTTCAGACCGTCCTGAATGGAGACGCGTTGTAAAGACGGGTATACAGAGGAGTGACCAGAGGAGAGTAGAACAGTGGGAGGAGAAAAGACAACAACAACAACAAAGACAGCAGCTAGCTACGGCTTCAACAGCACAGCCACAAATGACTTTTATCTGCAGCAACTGCAACAGGACCTGCCTCTCTAGGATTGGACTGTTCAGTCACAGCAGGAGCTGCACACCAAGAAACTAGTACAATTATATAGCGCAATATTCTATTGTCTTTCGAGACAGACAGATGCCGAGATGGTATAATACATCCACAGGGGCATCCAAATATCACAAAATTGTAAAGATTCACTATCCACCCAATTTTCAAAATTTCCTAAAACTTTGTATTACCTTTAATTCACCTAGTCTACATCCTAAAATAATGCAAGACAACTTTGTAGCCATACACTATTAATGCAATACCAAATTTGTTGTGATGACCTCAAAATGCTGCAGCCTGGAAATGGTGAGCGAGAGAGAGAGAAAGAGAGAGAGCCCGAAACATGGCTTAAAGTAACTGAATTTGCATACACAAGCAGTTACCTGATACGATGTGACAGATCAAGTGATGTAACCACCTTAACCTAATGGGTTTGACTGAGTGGATCATATATCAGTCCCTGTATACTAAGCTGTCAGTAACCGAGTAATGTCATCATTTGTATACCTTACCGTAAAATCCTTTCAAATCTACTTTGTCGACTCATTATATTAATCTAAGAATGAAATTGTCTATTTTTAAACACAGGATGTAATACACATCATTTTTGAAAGATGAAAATAAAAACACTTGAGTTCTGGTAACGGAGGGAATTGAGGCCATCTAAAGTGCGCATTCTTTCAAAGTAAATATTTGTTTTTGGTTCAATAAAAATGTAAGTGGCAATATGCATGTAGCACATTTTCCATGTACATGTACATTATGCACTGAAGGCATTTTCATATTGAATACCGGTACCCCTGATTTCATTTTGCTGTGCTTGTATTGATCTCATATTCTGAAAAATCAGGTTTTTGGCAGATCATTTACACAATGTATGTAGACTTGTGTAATTTGTGTAAACTTGGATATTTCAATTACCAGAAGTCAGAATACAATATAAATCTGAAACTGAAGCTTTCACCTTTTGCATTTCAATTTGTCAATTTGCATTTTAGATATTTCGATTATCAGAAGTCAGATAAAGTAAATCCGAAACTGAAGTTTTCACCTTTTGCAATATCAATTTGTCAAGGCTAGGCCTTATAGTTTTAACACGTACTGTAACAGCAAACACAGGCGCATACTGTAAGGAAACCGCATATGAGTGGGATGATCACAAGAAGTGTGCAATCCGTCCAAAATGTATAGGATTGGTTGGAAATACTTCATAACTGAAGTCCACAGTTTACCTGTACCGTATTTCGGATGCAAAACAAGATTCTAGCTGTGAAAACTAATGAAACATGGCAGTTCATGTAATTTTGCTAAGTTCATTTATTGCACATGTGTACATCTTTATGTACATGTACAATGTACATTGAAGGTCTACATGTTTGAATTTCTTGCTACAATGTAGATACATTTACATGTAACAGTATGCTCAGTGTAAAACTGTTGTCAGAAAACATGCTTTTGATGTGCAGATCTATACAAAATGAAGGGGCCAGAAGGTCAGCCAAGAATAGACTAGATTTTGTATGTACTCCTCCATTAGCATTTGTCCATTTGTGTAGTACTATGACCAGTTTTCTTGATGAGAATGAATGCAATGTACACTACATGTAATTTCCCCTTATTTGTGAGTTTGCATTGTAGGGAGGCCTTTTGTGTGTCACAATATTGTCTGATTTGTCTCACCCTGAAAATGTTAAACACAACTAAAATCCTTGAAACAACGACACATTCTATGGCTAAATGGCTTTGCATGAATGAACATACATGTGTACATGTACATGTACAGTACATGTTAGGCAGCAGGTAGTCTGGATAATATATCTGAGAAAGCGATCATACCATTAGTTATATCTTGCTTAACACCATGACTCATCACCTACTGAATCTAGACAAATTTTAAGGAGAGGTCTGTACATGTATGTTGGAGCGAAATATAACTTGTATTACACATTTTATGGAGGAGCCATATATTCCAAAGGACTAATTTCTAGACGATTTAGATACAGACACAAATTTCCCTAGGGTATCGTAATGGAGGAATCATCACCAGGAGTAACCCCAGAGCTGGAATGTATTCACTAATTTCCTCTCTTTTTCGTTTTTTTTTTTTTGTGTGAGTGTAGGGAAATCTCATCAGTGACCATGTTCTGATTAGGTACATTCAAGATGTCTGATTAGCCCATAGAGATACAACTGGTATCTTTGAATAAGCTGCACTGTCTACAGTACGTACAGTTTCTCTTAATCAGGGGCGTTGCTAGACCATTTTGACTTAATCAGACCCAATTTGCGCTTTTGCAGACAAAGTACATCTACCGTAGCTAACTAAATTTCAAACAATTAAAAATAAAAAAAGGTCCACAAATTGTCCACTTTTTTCTTCTTTTTTTTCTTCTACTAAAAAATCATCAGTTTTTAAGATTGCTGTCTTTGTGATATCCTATTAAAACTGAAAAACTTGCTGCAAAAAAATGTTGAATTGGGGATGTGACGCCCCTCATGCCGCTCTCAGGCGGTGCCCCTACTGTTAACGCCTAATTCAGAGATCATCTGTCGTGAGCACTAAACTCCCGTAGTTGTAGTAAGTTTTATGATAATGCCAGCTACTATTAGATTTATCTACTTAACTTCTTATTTGTGTTAGAGTAACTTGGGATTACTGATACTAAGTGATTACTGATACTAAGTGATACACCAGTATACTGTATTGAGCAACCAGTAATAATATATATATTTTTTAAAGGTGGGTTCTTACTTATCTGTTGCATTTTAAAAGATATACAAAATAATTTAAAGATACAAGGGCTTCTGAAACCTCATCGAGTCATTCCCTCATGCAGTAAACCTTAAACCACCTTAGAAAATTCCATGGCATATTAAAAACTGTGATACATGTAATGTACACTGTACGTGGCATTGAACGATGCAGAAATGTGAAGTGCACTAGCTATCATCTTATTCTGCCACTGTATTTTTCTAGGTTGTTCACCACGTCATGTACATGTAGATGAGTCTGGCAGAGGTTAAACTGTATAATCCTGCCCCAAGCTGCTCATGTACTCATTTGATCTGAGCTTTTTCCCCTCATTGACCTGGGCTAGAGTGACCTGGGCTAGAGATCGAGAGCTGTGATTTGGTGTATTGTATGTTGATGTGGAAGATTTCCCCAGGTAGAATGTGGCTGCAGGTCAATAAAGATGTACTCCAATCAAGCTACTCTTTATCACATGAAGGCTAAAACCCATCCCTTGCCCAGATACATACAGGCAATCACCTGATCACATACAGACTGTGTAATAAACATATAGCCCGCCAGCCAGCCAGTGAGCCGAGTCAGCTGCTCTCTGCATCCCTGACTCCTGAGAGAATTAATGGTTTGACGTGTCTGTGGGTACTGTGCATACATGTACCTCGGTGCCTTGCCTGGTAAAGCTATATAGCTTCACCTGTAATTGAGGAATGATGGAACTCTCTTGTCATGAAACCTATCATCTGTGAAGCTATGGCCTTTCCATTTTTACTGTAGATAGTATAAACCTTTCCACTGACATTATTTATGGATATTTTTATCAAGATCGAGTCTTGGCAAAATATTTATCGATGCCATGGGATAGTTGTGCATAAATAAGTTAAATATAATGACGACTTGTTCCGCCAAGTAACATTTTTACAGCATATAATTAACTATGGGATAAACTTGGCCTTCATAATAATTGGGTATGTTTGGCACAATGTACTATTTATAGCCCCACATGTAAGGATACCATGTCAATTCTTGGCTTTGTTTATCATAATTCAAAACAGCTGGTGTTCCATTGCCATTGGAATAGTGATCATAATTTAAAATAGAATTATGATAAAGCTGTATTAATGAGGTGAATGTAATTGAGGGAAGATTATTATAACTCGATCTGTACCCGTACATTAATTCTACCTCCATGTGTAGCCTACACTGTACATGATGTAGGCGTACATGTAGTAGATAAATATTTTGAACATTGATATGTGATGGAATTCTATGGGTACATTTCTGCCTGTCAGCCATAACCCTATGTCATAACTATGAGCTTTATTAAAATTCTGCTCATACATCTAAAGGCAAACATATTTTTCATCAGCCTTGGATGAACATGTACAATGTACTATACATGTACATGTACAAGTGGAGGTGCATCCATCTGTTTGGAGCCAAAAAGGTGTTGGCTCTATGTTAAAGGTAAAGACCAGTTTTGGAAACGCCCCCCCCCCTCTCAAAAAATGAGATGGAAGCTCTTATTACCATCATGTGAAAGAATATGTTTTGACTATTACGTGATCATACAAATATATATTTGGTAAATTATTATATCTATTCGGACCTGATAGATATAACGCACGCGTCACGCACGTGTGGGGTACTCCCATCTTTCTGTGTACAGTGCTTGTAACTTTATCAAGACTGTGCCAAATTTCTTATAATTTTGATGATTCCAGAACCTTGGAGTACACACCAATCGTAAATAACGTTGTATAAACCGCCCTCGTGTATTAACCGCACCCCTCTTTTTCGCCCTTTAAAAAAAAAAAAAAAGATGACAGACAAATTTGAGTGTTGTTCTAGTTTCCGAGTGGTGAGTCAACACACCGATTACCGAGCTGGGAGACATTGCCAGGCATAGCGCCAGGTGGAGGGGCATAAATTGAAACTTTAATTATTTTTTTTTTTTTTTTTTTTTTTGGTGTACCGTGTAAAAACCGCACCCCCGACTTTGAAATTTTTTCGGCGGCAAAAAAGTGCGGTTTATACACCGTTATATACGGTACTTATATGCTAGATGATCAACCCTTTCTGATTGATTCCACAACTTTTCTTTCACAATGCAATCGCATGACCATACATGTACATAACTGGTCTTTATCTTTAAAGTATTATATGAGTTAACGCCCTTTTGGCTTCTAACAGATGACATGTACATACTGTAAGTATGCTGCAAAAGTAAAGATTTCATGCACATTGTACACTGTGACTGTGTACTGAACATAAGTATATATCCAGCATTGTTGGTCTCTGGTAAAATGTAATTGGATACTAGTACCTATTGCTTGATTGCATGTTTTGTGCTACATTTAGCTTGCTCACTGTCAACTAATCACAGTAGATGCCAGTGATAGTGCAGAATGTACATGTACATGTATGTTGCCCGGATCAAGTGCATTGCAGGTATCTTTGATATAGTGTGAACTGTGAAGCCAGGATGACAACCAGAGTGTGAACCATTCTGAAGTGTGGGAATTCATTCAAAAGCATAAACATATATTTAATTTATTTTTTAAAAATTGATATGTGAAGATTTTTTTTTTTGGGGGGGGGTTATCAAGAAAATAATATGTATTTAAAAGTGATATCAGTTTACTTCTTGAAAAAGCTTCATCAAATATCTCATAATGTTTATCTATTGCTTATTATTTTATCTAATGTTGCTTTTTTCACTGTGTCCGAGTATATTATGAACCAGAGGCTGGCTAGGAGTATGCCTTAATCGGTATATCTAATTAAATTTGATTGATTGGTAATTGCATTGACAGCACATTATACATGTACACAATACACATGTACTTATGATAAAGATACATTTTAGGACATATTAAATTTGTGAGTTTAATCTCATCTATAATAGCAAATCTCTTGATTAGGATCTGCACACAGCCTTTTTATAATGCAGAATATTCTGTATAATGTATTTATTATCTTTCCTCAGCCTAGATATGATCGATCAAAATGTTACCTCTTGTATTTAATATTCTCTTTTGTTTTCAATTTTGCTTTTCTGTCACTCTTTTTCTCTCTTCCTTTCACTTTTCTCCCTCCCCCTACTGCTGCCCCTAATCCTCATTTTCCCTCTCTTTCTATCACATTCTTTTAACAACTTGATATACATGTAGCAAAGGAAACCTGTACTGATGAGCTGTGTGCTGCCTATCAAGCTGGCTGTGCTCAGATGAAAGTCAAACCAAGTCCAAGTATCATTCGTCAACTCCAGGTAAATCATGCTGCTATACTTCCCCTTGTTTAGTCATAGTCACGTAATGGGGATTATCCATAGAGAACCACCTATTGCCAGGTGCACGTACAAGCTTTTTGTTGTCGCACAGGCATTGTCAAATTTTACATGGACCCAAACATCTACTTGTGAAAAAGGGAAGTTGTTGTGAGTGATAAATATTTACCAACATGTATACTACACACCTTTGTATGAATAGGAAATATTCAGAGTGCAAAATAAGATGGTTTTAACTTTTAAGCTTCAAGGGGGTATTAATGTTCAAGTATTATAAACATAAATTCCTTTTATTTTCATGAAAAGTAGATCCATTGTCTGTTGTATTATACATGTACTGTACATCACACAGTACATTTCAATGAGGCACATACTGTATGCTACATTTCTGATCTGCCCTTCATTATTGCCTTACGATACAGTCTGTCATCCCATAGCTCGGCAGGTTTTTATTAATAATATTCTGCAAATATTTACCATGCATTATGTAGGAATGTAGGATTAAAGCAGCTGTGGTGCCATTGATATTAAGTTTATTCAATAATAGGCACACCAGGTTTTGCATTGAAAACATTTGCTGGAGAAAAAAAATATGCCCTTTTAATTTTAATTAATTTAAAGGTATAAGATACATGTAGCTTTATTCTAATTCTATTTCTGATAGGTAAAAATGGTTGTAGTTTATTAATCATAAAAAACATATTAAACCTGTTAAAGATATTTTTAAATATTGAAAATGTATATCGGCACATCTACATGTCTATGTATTTTAGCAGCATGGAAGATAGAGTTTCATGTACAGGATTTATACATGAAGTTAGATTGTTTTTTAACGATCATACATACATGTACATGTATCAGAGTGCACGACAGTGATCTGGGAATGCTACATAATACGCTAACCCAATACACATTGGTAATTTGGTATGATGCGATCTTTAATCATATGCTGTTCTCTTCTCTTCTCTTCTCTTCTCTTCTTGAAGATGGTGAAGGATTTCACAGTCCGAGCAGAAAGTCTCAATCTTCAAGGTAATTCTCTACCATTCAATATATAAATATTGATTGCTCATATGATGCCATGCTATTGGGATCACACACTAGGTTAGGGGCATGCATGATGGTGCATTAATACTCGCTACCTTAAGGCAATATTTCAGGCAAGCATTTCAAACCAAATGCAATTTTTCTCTTGCCTACATTTGGTTAGCGGAATGACAACTTACATTCAAGGTATTATTGTTGCTCACTGTGAAATTGCATTTAAAGAGAAAATGTCAGGAAATGTTTGTGATCATGTAAATGACATTCACTAGATTGATTGGTTTATATTTATAGCGTCAAGATTCTGAGAAATTAGAAAAATCATCATGAAAGGATTTTTTTTTTTTTTTTTTTTAATTGTGTGTATGTTTCTATAAGATTGTATTAATATCAGAAGAGCTGAGTTACTTTGGTGCTTCACATGTGACTGATACAGGCCTAATTAATCTATGCTTTTGTATTTTGCCAGTGAAGATTTGCGTGTATGAGATTATAAAGCTCACCAAGTAGATTTTTAGCCTTCCTTTTCTTCAATCAATAGTTCAGCACTCAGACACAAATTGTATACACCTGCATGAATCCAATTTTATGATTAGATTACACAGCTCCAGAAACAACATTAAAAATCAATTGAGATGTTTATTGCTAGAAGTAATTTAGGATGTAATTTTTTACATTAAATTGCATGAAAGTAGGTTCTTCTATACAGGGTTGACAAAAAGTACAAAATCAATGGTGATTTAAATAATCAATCATGTTTTTGTTAAGATGGTTGGTTTAATTAATTCATGTGATTAAATTGCTTTATGATTAGATTACACAGTTCCAGAAACAACATTAAAAATCCATTGAGATGTTTATTGCTTGAAGCAATTTAGGATGTAATTTGTTTACATTAAATTGCATGAAAGTAGGTTCTTCTATACAGGGTTGACTTGACAAAAAGTACAAAATCAATGGTGATTTAAATAATTTATCATGTTTTTGTAAAGATGGTTGGTTTAATCAATTCATGTGATTAAATTGCTTCAAATCACATTTGAGTTCTTATATTTTGTTTTAATAAAAAATTAAAAAATGGAACCCTGGGCAATAGCAAGTCCTCCAATCAATCGCAAGTTTGCAGTCTTTCGATCGTTAATAGCATTGCTCCTTCATGCAAACATCCTTGTCATTCTCGAATCTATCCTACAGTAGTTATTTTCCACATCATGCATTCAGACAATTCAAAAGAGAGAGAGAGAGCGAAATAGATAAGGGTGAGGGGAGGGGGGGGGGGTGGGAGAGAGTTTTCAAAATTTGATAGAGGTATTGGATATTTCTATAGATCTGAAGTCACCTAAATTTAGGTGTGCATGGATCATCACCCTAGTAGACCATTTATTGTGCAACATTGTACCGGGTAATCATATTTGTATGTGTACTCTTAAGCTTGAATATGACTCAAGTGCTGAAAATAGCTTCCTTTAACTTGGATTTTGTCTGTCAGTACATACCCTTTACCAGGGTATTTTCTGTTTGTGCATATATGCTTGCCAATACTTGTTACTGATTTGTCTAGAGAGCTCTATACATGTATATACAGTAACCCGTCTCAAGTCTTTTCAGGAATGGGCTTAAAATGCACCCATTTAGGAGTGGGGCAAAGTCCCATCAAAAGGGCAAGATGGTTGAAGATGTCGGAATTTATCACTGAAAGAACAGGTTCTCTCAAATTAATCAGGGGCTCGAGTTCATGTTTTGATAAGCCAATCATGTATAGTGAGCACTAATAAATCTTATCGTGATGAACGCCCTTCTTGTATTTCAGTGATTTCTATCTAGAACAGACCCCTAAACTTGATCTGGGTTCTGTCAGAAATACTACTCTTCTTTTTGGGCCATTTGGTGTATATGCATGGCTACAATGTTTAATACAACCCTACCCCCCCCCCCCCCCCACCTCTGCTTAATGCACCTCTATCTTGTTTTTATTTAATATTGGACTAATTTTCATTAATGTTCTTATATTACATGCCATTTCAGCTATGATATCCATTAAATTCATAACAAAATGATGATATCCTTTCTTTAATTGTACAATTTTTGATTGATTTCCCAGGTGAGAAACTGGAACTGAAAGTAGTTGAGACTTTAGAGGAGGTATTCAAGAGGGTTCAGTTCAACACAATAGATGTCGAGGGCACATCAATGGACGATGAGGTACAAATATTTTATTGATATCCGATGTGCAGTATCTCATATGTTGTCAAAAATACATAATCTGAAGTGACAAATTACTTATTAAACTTATCTAAAGATCTTATGGAATGGTGAGTATGGTGATGAGTTCTCCAGGGTATGAGGTGAGTAAGAAACTGATAATCATTGGCCATAGCCACTGTACCTTAGGGACTGAAACGGGGTTTTCCCTTTCCCAGCCCTTCAGCATATGAGCTTGGATGTCATCCCTCCTTCCCAAATGAGAAACTAACACGGTTTTTAATTAAATTTGATTTTATATATTCTTTTACAGCGACAAATCATGTTCATCAGTCTATGCCTAAAGGAACTACCTTTTTTCCTCCTTTTTTAAAATTTTGGTTAGTGGTTAATATTTGGTCATTTTCACTTTTGTTTTGTCTTATCTTGCAAACATCTACATGTACCGGTAGGTATGAAATGGCTTTAAAGGTATTTTTCAATGAGTCATTTGGACTTTGATAAAGATATGGTATGCATATTATTTTCAAATGGAGCATTGAAATGGTACATCATAGTGTTTATTTTATTGCAGATTTTGATATTGTATGCCAGAAAACTTTATCACAGGTAACAGTCATAAGTCGTGCATCCAAACTCCAGGCTGTGCAATTCTAATTTATCATTTTCATGTTTTGAAATGAATGAAAATCCATACTCTGTTTTAGAATTGAATTAGAAGTTTAAAAAGAACTATTTTACGTTAAGGTTTCTTTTGATCACTTTTGTTTGATATTTCCAGCATTTTTATTTTTGACAAATTTCTCTATAAATGAAAGGTGTAACATTATAAATTACTTTTATTTTGCACTTGTTGCTATTTCTTATGAGAAAGTGATGTTTTTCTACATTAAAATGAAATACAAATGTAATTAAAATGAAATGTTTGGTATACAGATGAGTATGGTTAGATATCCCTTTATCTTCCTCCCTCTCTCTAACTTGTTCCCACATTATCTCTCCCTTATTCAATACCATAAAGGCTACCATGGCAATGTGTGAGATGGTAGAGTTTTATCAGTCTACCTGTAAGCTCATCTACGCAAGCAACAGATCCATCGGGTTCAGAGGGTGGCAGGCAGCCTCGAGGCTTCTCAGGCGGGTAAGTCCATCACAATATTCAATATCATTTAAAGCTAATATTTTTACTATTTGATCTTTGATGTTATCACATGGTTGTAGAAGTAGTGGAATGGTTCAACAACTTTGATTTGAATGGAAGAAAAAGTTTACTGTTCTTTGACAGTTTTAAGGAAAATAATCTTATTCATGTTCTTTTTCATTATGAATTAGTTGAATTCTGTCTGGGCTGCAGTATGAATATATCTTAACAATCATATGACATTTCTAGTTGCAATTGAAATGATATGAGAGAGTTCTGAGAGTCACTTATGATATGTTTAATCCTTAATTATAGTACAGTATTCTCCCTCTGCACATGTACCATGATAAATTTTGCTCCTGTTTCCAACCTGTCTTTATATATTCAAATAATGAATCTAAAATTGGAACTCTTACATTTTCAAATCGATTAGGAACGTAGAAATGGCAGATCTAATTGACAGGCCTGCTTAAGATTTGCAAAGTTCATTGAGAGCATAAATTTGTTCGAATTATCCCAAATACTGAATTTCTCTTCATGAAGTCTCTATGATAAATAGAAGATCGATGTCCATATCTAACTTTGAATTGTCCCTTCAAAAATGGCAAGTCTACCTTTAACGATATTGAGGTTGGGGGAAAGGATGATGGTAGTGTATACATTGGAATGAGATGCCAGAAGGCTACAAACGTCAATACTCAATTGAACACTAAAAAGCATGATTTTATCGTAGGCTATTGGTCGAGGTATGAAAAGATGACATTAAGAAATATGATATTATGATATATTTTTTGATGATGTGATCGATTTGATGCCTCTAAGATTGCAAAGTTCATTAAGAGCATAAATTTGTTAGAATTATCCCACATACTGAATTTCGGTTCATAAAGTCTCTATGATAAAAGAAGATCCATGTTCATATCTAGCTTTAAATTGTCTCTTCGGAAATGACAATTCTACCTTTAATAATATTGAGGTTGGGGGGAAAAGATGATGGAAGTGTAAAAAATTGGAAAGAGATGCCAGAAGTCTACAAACGTCAATACTCAATTGAACACAAAAAAGCATGATTTTAACATAGGCTATTGGTAGAGGTATGAATGACATTAAGAAATATGATATTATGATAAACTTTTTGATGATGTGATCGATTTGATGCATCTAAGAGTGCATCTTATAGTTGAGTATTAGGAGAAACCTATTTCTAGCTCTTACATGTCACCAAGCCTAAAACATTAATTCCACCTTCATGCACTTAAGGAAAGACTTGGATTATTTTTTGTTTTTCATTTGGAATGATGAATGTCTTGGAGGTGCACTTAGTGTAGCATCCTCATCTTTTTGTTTACCTGATATGAATGAAATTGCAGTAGATTTCTTCCAATCCATCCAGTGGCTGCTTAGAGCTACTGTACACCTGGAGAAAAAAAACTTGAGACTGAAAGTAGCCATGGGAAATGCTATGGAGACGTTACATCATGCATTTAGTGTTAAGCCATTTACCCTCACTTATCATGTAGGGTAGTATCACACAATGATCTCCTGTACCATATGCTCTTGTTAATATGGTAGACCGCATTCAGTGATTTTAGTGCAAGGTCAAAGTAAAAACATCAACAAACAAATCAAATATTTACATGCATATTTGAATATTAGCTTAAGTTAACCTGCCAGCCACAATTGGTTTCCAAATTTTGTATGTGTACATGTTCATTGCATATGTAGTGTTTTCAGCACTGTACACCATTTCAAGAATAAAGATGAGAAAGTTGACACCCTTGTACCTCACCCCTGCATGTTCTTTCCTGTTTATTGTCCTTTTCATTTTCTCGTTTTCCATAGACACCCTGCCTGCACACTTTTGATGCAAGAAACACCTGTTGGACAGAGCACAGTATGCCAGCCATGTCGAGGGCTATGCGAGTAGATTCTTCTATCACAGCACTGCACCTAGAAGCCTGTAACCTTTCTGGGAGACCTCACTTTCTACTCAGTAAAAATCTTCACTTATTTCACATTTTTAAAAATCCCTGATACGTTTTTTATTCATCTTTGTAGGAGTTGAAATATTGGAATATGTTTATATTCAGTTTCAGTGTCTTGCCAAATAATAATGAGTATTGTTTATTCGCAAACTTTTTTTGCATCCTTTCTTATGAACACTCCCACATTGATTGAAGACTTTAGAGTCATGGGTTTTAGTTGCAGATACTTGTTACTTGAAAATAATTGGTCATGATATTATCATAAGAGTAAAGATATCTAGCCTTCCTTGTTAGTTCTCGATGAGATATTCCAATAAATACCTTAAGTGATATGTCATTTTCTCAATAGGTTAAACCACTTGTGTGTTTTTATTCTTTTTTGTTTACAGTGTCAGCTCTTCGTACAAACTCAACTTTGAGGGAGATTTTCCTGGCAGACAATCGTTTGATGCCCTCTGACGCAATCCACATTGGTGGAATGTTACGACACAACTCTGGTCTTAAACTCCTGGACCTTAGAAATAATAATATACAGGTGAGCGTTGTGAATTTGTATTAAAAGTTTTTTTTAATTTCCTTCCACTCTCTCTTTCTCTGTCTGTCTCTCTCTCTCTCTCTCTCTCTTTCATTTTATGTCTATCTCTATCTCCCCCCCCCCCCCCTCTCTCTCTCTCTTTGTCTGTCGGTCTGTTCCTCTGTCTCTGTTTATATCTCTTTCTCTTTGACATGTTCCCATTGTGTCATGATTAAAAACTTGAAAAGCTGGCTGCATTCCTGTGAAATATTATCCTGTATCACTTTCACTTTCACTAGTGTAGTAATAGACTGCTTATTGTAGTTTCTTTTCTACGGCTTTACTCACATGCACAACTTTTCAATTTACAATGTAATATCATGTGAATAGAAAATTCAAAGCTGTCCCATTCTGTTTAATCATTCCATGTCTTTATATATATGTCAATGACAGCATGATATCAGAACACATCTCTCTTGGTAAGCATTTTGATGGCTCATAAAGCAAGCTAATCAGGTCAATAGAGATATTATTCCAGATGTGCACCAACTTTCTGACTTCCCACAAAGTGCAGATCTTTCTTTTCTTCAATCTGATTACAGATATAAATCATCAAATGGTAGAAAAACAATTTTTTAATCAGATTACAGAGAGGAATAAGTTTTCTCCATTTTCTAAACACACAGGATGCAGGTCTGTCTCACATCAGCAATGGTCTATCAGCCCAGTCTAAGGGAGGTCTCTCAACTCTTGTACTCTGGAATAACCACATCACTCATAACGGTGTAGCTCACCTCGGTAAAGCGCTGGTAAGAATACCCTTGTTCAAACCCCATTCGAGTATGTTGTGAATAGTTAATTTATTTCAAAGAGGCACGACGGCTCAGTGATAGAGCAGTGGTCTCGAAACCGGGAGGTTTGATAATGATAGATACAGAATAATAATGATTTAAAAGGGAAAAAATGCATTAATAAGAAAGAGTGTATTATTAGAGGAAGTCAGGATCAACAATGTAGCCAACCATGTTGAAAAAAATTGATTAAATTTTGATGATTAAATATTGATTGTTTTCTTTCCATGGATACAAGCTAGTCTATGCATATCTTCATGAAAAGGCTTATCACTACACGCTCTTGAATCATAGATGTTGCTGCTGCTTGTATGTGACGCAATTACTTAGACTATGATTGTAAAGTCCTGGTAGGAAAAGCCATTCATTAAACAAGGCATAAATTTTATGAATGTAATACATGTGCGTTGAAATTCCATTAAAAGAGCATTCAATTATGAATACAGTAATGAATTACATCGGATGAGAATATTATGATGGAAGTTTTTAGAGCAAATGTGCATTTACTGTGAATTTTATCTTTTCTCCATAACAGATAAAGTCTACCAATCTAGAAACTCTGAATCTTGGTCAAAACAATCTGGGTACTGATGGAATCCACTTCTTGAAGGATGGTCTAATGAAGAACAAAGCCCTGATGAGGCTCGGGCTGTACGCATGCAAGATATCTGATGAAGGTAAACATTCTACGAGGCCACACAAGTTCTATTGTCACAATTGTGTACTGGTCATGCTCTAAAGTTTTGTAGTATCCTGTCGTAGAAGCTGACTACTTCAGTAGACACAATTCTAAATTACTCCTCCATTTCCCCACCTAATTGGAATTAGATACATTTTAATTATGTTTTATAGGCTCATATTATTGTGCGGTCCGTTATAAAACAATCTTTAAATATGTGTTCATCCTCCAGAACAACTTTCTGGTTCTTGTGATAACCAGTAGCAGCCCTATGCTATCTCTACAGATTAGTTCAATATTTATTTTTTAATTTCTTTATGTGTTCACATTGTACATTTATAATTTGCTATTTATAGTATATATCACCTATATAATGCCCACAAATATGTGTACATAACATTGCCCTACAATGTGCCTCTCTTTTCTTTACTATGCCAGCTTCCCCGTCGTTTCAAATCTTCCTCATTCTTTACTTTATTACCAGCCTACATGTACCTTACTGATCTCTGAGAAGTGTCTAACTTTTGTTTTTTTAAGTGGCCCAAATATTGTGGAGCGTGTGTGCAGCGTGTGTGCAGCGCTTAGTAACTGCAAGGAAAAGGCGCAATATCAAATATCTTTTGGATTGGATTGGATTGGATTTTGTTGCAAAGGTGATTTATGCATTAAATTATAAGAACA
The DNA here is from genome assembly GCA_035222895.1 of Strongylocentrotus droebachiensis. Taxonomy (NCBI): domain Eukaryota; kingdom Metazoa; phylum Echinodermata; class Echinoidea; order Camarodonta; family Strongylocentrotidae; genus Strongylocentrotus; species Strongylocentrotus droebachiensis. Next base: position 270,141 of record JAVYIG010001680.1, on the reverse strand, counting down.
GCTTTACATGATGGTTGGTTGATTTATTCCTCTCACAGGTGCAGTAGCCCTGGCTGAATACCTAGCGGATAACTGTTATCTGATGAGACTAGATCTACGAGAGAATGATATACGAACTGGAGGCATGATGGCGCTATCACTCTCGTTAAACGTCAACACTATCCTTCTCAGACTAGACCTGGATAAAGATGTCAAGAAAGAATCAGTAAGTTTCCCCTGTCTTTTCTTGTTTCATTCTGGCTGGAGTTTCATAAACATATATGTGTCATACTAAAAGGATATATATAATTTGTATATTTGTTATAAATCGGTCCTTAATTATACGTACATAAAACAACCAAAATAATCTCAAACCACTGTATAACGGCATGCTTACTTTCTTCAAAATTATCCTGTTATGTTTGCATTTTAGTAGTACTATTTAACATGTTACATAAACTACATATAAATCGGTATGATTAATGTGATCTATAATAGTACATCTATGTGCCCCTGGAACCTTGTGTCATATTCCACATTTAGTAGGAATAAGATTTACACTCTATCTACACTTACTTACGGGTGATTCTTTTACTCCGTACTTGCAAGCATACAAGTCTGTCAGTAATGTACCTCATGGATCTGCAGCAGTATGTATTATATTTTATTTTGTTTTCATTGCAGCTGAAAGGCTATGAGGAACTCCAGCAGTCTCTTCTCTCTGAAATGTGCAGTCACCTTTCACGGAATCGAAAAATCCTTGAACAACGACAAAAAGAAGAGGAGGAACGGGCGAAGAATGCGTATGCAAATCAAACAGCACAATCAGACAAGACAGACAATGAAAATAATCATGCATCGGAAGGACAGTCGGATCCCACCTTGAATGAAGTGAGTGGGAAGGAAGTGGTGAGGGACACTAGAGACCCTTTGATGGGCATTGAAAGTGCTCAGGAGGCGCTCGTGGTCTTAGGAAGCAGACCTAAGAGTGGACAAAAGCCCCAGAACACCAGTAAAGACGGAAAACCACAAGAAGGAGGAGACGGTGTGAGTGGTATAGAACAAAATGGGGGAGAGGAAGAGCAAATATCAGCAATACCAGTACAAACTTATTCAGGAGGAGAATCAACACCAACTCAAGAAGTACCACCATCATCATCATCATCATCTTCAGCCTCTGCTTCCAATGTACTGCCAAGTCAACACCAAACAGCATCTGAAGGACAGGACCTATTCAACAACACACAGTCCACATCAGCCATCCCGTTTCTAGGTCATCGTGGCAGTCAGCGCGCAAGCATTACAAAAATCGAAATCCCCAAGGATGAATCTAAACTTCTTCACAGCGACAGCATCGATGTGGAGTCTCCGACGTCTCCAACAAGCTTCAAACCCCTGGACATTCCAAGTGCAATCCAGGATGTCAATGAGGAGCAAGGTGGACAATCACCAGGGATTAAGACGGTTGTTGGGAGGGCGATTGGAGAAGCAGGAGAGGTAGGAGAGGTACCTAGTCCTGACACAGAACCATTTGGCAGAGGAGTGCCGTTGAATATAGATGGAAAGATCGGGAATCGGCTCATGGCTGGCATGACTGAGAATCAATTTGTACCGGCTCAGGCTGAAAAGCTCAATGGTTAGTATCACAACTTGCAATCTCGGAAGCTGTTAATGAAAAGCAAACTTGCAATTTCAAGATCATATTTACCAATTTGCTCAAGAGCACAAGGTAGAATATGATTTTTTTTAGTTTACATTTTTTAAGACAAAGACAAAGTTGTAAAAAGTAATATGAGGTGCCACTCTTGGGTTCTTTCTTCAAGTCAATATCTTGCAACTGATTGGGCAGGTTTATTACAAATATGCTATTAATCCTCTATATGTATATAATATATGTGAATTTCACATACATGATGGAAAAGAAAAAAATTGGTGTAAGTTGGCCATTTATTGATGGAATTTTATCCCATTGGTATGCATGGATTCAGTTTTGGGTTGTAAATTATACTGGTATTAAATTTTGCTTCATTATTGTTTTGTTCAGTTGACCCAGAACCTTCACCAGTCTTAGAGAGGGACTTAGATCATATGCTTGCTGCTGCTCATGGTTTGTAGAAAGGTAATGTATTAAATGAATGTTGCAGGATTAGGCATTATGAATGGACTGTGCTACATGTACTTTTTTCAGAAGACTACCTGATTCATCCAGGACAGCTATCTCCTAGTCTTGTGTTTCACTTGACTATCAGCCACATAGGATCAGTACTTTAATACCAGACAACTACCCTCTTGAGTGAAGAAATCACCCTCCTGTATAGGGATCTGCAAGTACTTGACAACTATCCCTCAACAATTATCCACAGTGGACAATGACATGTCCCAAACAATTATAATGCTTTTGAAATATGTTTTACTGGTATGCATTTTTTTTTTAAGGGGGGGGGGGGGGCTGCTCAGTCAGATAGATTGGTCCTGAAATGCACCCTGAAAATATTTACACTTTTAACAGGGACAAATGATGAAGTATTCTTCATTTTAATGCTTTGTTTCAATGCTAATCTGAGGTTGATGGCGCATTAGCAGTAATTCTAAAACAGCTCCCTTATTAAGAACAGATTTGTTTAAATGTAATATCTTAGAGCTAGTTGTACTTTTATATTATATATTCAACCATGTGAGTATTTTCTGTTTGGTTTTTATCTTATTTAGGTGCAGACAACAGCCGTACTTGATAAGAGGACATGTTACTTCGTCATTGCTCATTGCTTATTCATCGCCTTGATACAAGCCTTGTGTTCACCCAGCCAGTCTTACATATAGATGCTATGGAGAAAAATACATTGCCAGCTGTTTCGCTTTATATAATATGACAAACGCTTAGTAAACCTTTTCAACAGTAACCGACTGTGTCCTGTGTGTCATGAAATCTGACCAACTCTGAAGTGCAGCTCTAGACAAATTCTCGATTCATGATTTGAAAGCCTCCATCATGAGAGATTTTCGATTTGCAGTGAACATAGGGATAAAAACTGTTTTCATTTTAACAAGGGTCTTGTAATAGCTTAATAGACTACTTTAATGATAATGATTACATGACTGAGAAACAATGTACATGTATGTATATCTAATGTATCTAATCTAATGTAAAGATATCACTATTGGTCACTTTTGAGGGAGAAGATCCTCTGATAGATAAATAAAAATGTTGTAAGACAGATATTTGGAATAAAATGAAATAATGGGAATAATTCAATATATTGGAAATAATTTCTAGAACTTTGGTTCAGTCAAACTTGCTTGCACGAGGACTAGTACCTCTGCTTCCAATGCACCTATGTCCACGCGTGAATAACTATGCCAATTCGCTTCCTTTTACCATACAATATATACAAGAGTTTTATAGTGCTGTTATATTTGAGACTCGTTAGATTATTCACTAGTGTGCTTCTCTGAGTATTCCAGTGGTGTTCTTTCCGTATGCATGAAGAAAGTGATTTAAATTAGTCACCTTCTTACACTGCCATCATTAAATCCAAACAGTTCTAGAACATGCAGATGGTGTTTAAATTATTTTATATTATTTTATATAACAAATATATTTGAAGACAACTTTGCGCTGTTCTTTGCTTTATATGTTTTCAGTACTAACTGCAAATCACCAAAGTTTTCAAACATAGTGCAGGGATAGGCAAGGGCTCCAAGCTCTTTGTAATGCTCAGTATGGGTTTTGAAAGGATTTGATGTTGCAATATGAGCATCATAATAATATTCCTTCATATGTAGCACAATTAAATATTTAAAAGAAATATATTACTGTGTATTGAAGATTCATATCCTGGCTTCAGGCAGCCATTAGTAGCATACAGAACATTACAAAGAATACCAGATACCAATTAGGATTTACTGAATTAGGGCCTAGAGGGACAACTACAAATTAAATAATCTAGTGATATAAGATCCCAATCTCACTGTAATGGTTAAAAACATGTTAACTATCGCATAGGGATACTACATTAACTTTATATATGTAATAGGACCACCCTTTAAGTTGAAACAGATTAGGTTGGGTATTTCCAAAAACCTATTTAGTCTCTTATTTCATTTTTCTTTTCTCATTGTCACAACAATTTATGTTTTATAGAATAAACACCTTTCATTGGTGTGTTCGCATAAGTCTCTGTTAACTAGCTCCATATGTAGTACCCTTTGTGTAACTGTGTGTAACCAATTACTTGCTGTCTTTTAGATTTGTTATGACAGTTGAAATAATCTCACTAAAATAGAAGGTTAAACATTTTCAGATTGCCCAGGCTAGAACATTCTATGTTGTATTGTGTTACAGCTTTGATATCTTCTGTTCTAAAGTTGATCAATTTCAAAAGAAAACTAATTTCTCATTGTAGCAGAAGTGCACCTTGAATAAGGCTAATTCTTCCCTTCCTTCCTTTGATAATCAGATTTGAAATAGAAAGCAGTAATTGTCTTGTATCTTATATTGGCCTGGATGATGTCACAGAATAATGTTCTAGTATATTATGCTTTATGAAATTAATATCTATTATCTAGTCATCCTTGCTAATGGTCTACAATCACCTTTATGAAGTAAAGTACTTAAGATGCTAGAAGCTACATGTAGCAAATAATATATTCTTGAATTAATGGTACTTTGATTTTGGGAAATACCCTGTTCCATGTTGTAAATCAAACTAGTGAATCATGTCAGATATATTACTTTGCATTTGTTTCGAAAGTAGATGCATTGCTCATTTTGTTGATATAGTGTCAAGTCACTACCTGTAGGTGTGTGTAATTGATTAAGTATTCATGTGTCAGTTCAACTGCCACTTCAAATGAATAATGATATAATCGTGTGATGTACATTTTTTTTCTAGCTTAAAAGCTGTACATAGTTGATTATTAATATATACAATGACAGTTTTGTGTTTATCGTATTATGTGGTGCATTTGAATAGTGTTCAATGGTTATTATGATAGTGCAAAATTATATAACAATTGAAAATTGGAATAAGATTCAAAATTATGCTTTGAATTTTATGCTTTAGTACAAGCTGTTCATAATCTGTGACTAGCAGCTTCTCGATAAACAGGAGCTGAAAAGACAATAATATTGCTGTATCATTTTCAACTCATACTAGAAGTTTTTCTTAGTTTAGCCAAATTCTGAACTGTTGTGTATTGGAGGAGCAATCAAGCAACTTGACAAGTCTACTTATCAACTCAGATACTGAAGAAAGCACGGGTTTGAAGTAAAATCATATGAGTGAGAGTGTTGATGTTGTACATGTGGAAGGTGCTCATTGCAGGCACCGAATGTGAAGTCTTAAACTAGGAGTTTTGTGATTTAAAGCCAATGACAGTATTGGTTAGCCCCATTATTCAAATTGTCAGATTTCTGTAATAGAAGTGGATTTAATGCAAGATACTTATGATTATGAAAGGCCTCAGTTTGCTTTAAATTTACTTGTTTGTTTGTATAGTTGGTTCATAAGCAAACTCGACAAATATGCATGTGTGTTGCAATGAGTTTGATTCAATTATCTTTCTTTGCTCCCCTTTACTCAACTTAAAAAACACTATCTACAAAATAATTTGGCAAATATTGTTTATTTGAAGTGATAAAGTTTAAGTTATAATTTAATTATAGGGAATTTAATTTTCATTATTTCAGATTTCAGATTTTTTATTTCAAAATTATTTTTCACTAGAAAATATATTTTTTGCTATTTTTGCTTAAACTGTAGCCAGTCATTTTAGAATGATTTATTTACAATTGAAGTTTTGGAAATGATTGCTGTGAGGTTATTAGAGTCATCAATGATGATAGTGAGAATCATACTATCCAAACTAAGGAAACAATAAGCAGAGTAAATAATAATGGTTGGGTGCAATTACTGGGTACCGGTATTCATTTATTATGCAAATAACTATCTATTTACATTTGATGCATAGGTGCACTCACAAATCTTTACATTGTGTCATTGTTTAAATTTTTATCATTTTTAGACCTTTGCTCTGTGTTTATATGGGGCATTATCATGCAATTTAATAGGCATCATTTGGCCTGAGCAACTCCTGTCATATTTAGTTTTTACCATAGCCACATGAGAAAGATAGTTACATAACCTGAAGTTGCTTTTGAGTGGTCAAGTCATTTCATGAAACCCCAAATAGTTCTCTCCAATAGAAATTGTACACAGGAGGAAACTATTCGGAGCAACATTATTTAACCTACGACCCATCTCGTGTAGGCTTATGTGCCCTTTTCACAACTGTCTCTCTCAATATGCTATGGGTTTTACCACTAACAGTAAAAACAAAACCTGAATAAACCAGTTTCTACTTCCTTTTGTATTATGGGCTGTAGTTTGATACATGTATGTTCGTATATATTATTGAATATGTAATAGATAGATGAAATGTAATACAGGACATATTCGAGTTCTCAATTTTATTTTATTTAACAATAATGTGACCAACTTACAAGAATATTATTACCAAACTTTGCAAGGTTTCCATGCTATTGCAAGTATGCTGTATGGTAGATTTTATAAATTTATGTGATGAGATCCAGATGGGTATCAAGACAGATGACTGATTGATTGACATTTGGTGATTAGACCCAAGGTCGCAAATAAATGAAATCCAATTTACATAATTCTCTTGTACTACTACGATACGTTTTGTGTGATTATACAGTCTGTTATGTTATGTTATATTCCTGTGTGATGTATGCAGTTTACTAAATGACATGTTATTGACTGTCATTTTATTAAATTGAATTTAACTGATTGTCATTATATAATTTGGCATTTATGACTTGTCATTTATTTAATGGTATTTTATTCATTGGCATTTATTGTTTGTCATTTGATTTATTGGCATTTATTGATTGGCATTTGATTTAGCAATTACAGACAGCTGAACTGCAAACAGAGGCCTCTAATTTTCAAAGGCAAGAAATTGATGTTACAAATTTAAATAAATTGTTGAAGGTGCTAATTAGCTTTGAAAATTGAAAGAACATGTAAAATCTGTCAAGAAAGTTATGGGAGGCAAGATGATATTGAGGATGATGACAGTATGGAAAATTCTTGCACTTTCTCCATGGGTTGTGAGAAGATTTATCATTTTTCAATTCATTTGAAATGTGATATGAATAGATTTATCGGTAATATCCTACAAAATGTTGATCATTTTCTGTATTCATGGATATGTTTTTTTTTTTTAATTCTAAGGTAAACTATTAAACAAGGAAATTGTATTTACACTCATGTCCTAATGTTAAAATCATACTTTAAATACTAAAAATGATTAAGTAAATGTGAATCATGTGAAGATCTCAAAACTTAGAAGCGCGAGTGTAAATATTTTCCTTGGTAATTGTGCTAGAACAAACTTTACAATATATATATATATTCATTTTCATCTCTGCAAATGCTTCTTGTTCTGTACCTTCCAAGAATTTTATGAGGGAGAAAGGTGGCATTGCATCATAGAGAAGTCTGCTGAGAGTCAGAAGGGTGTTTGTGTAAAACAGTATCAGTTGAGGCCCTGTAGGCTCTGTGCAGATGATAATATTGTATATAAGATTTAAACGAAATAAGATAATAAAATGTGGAAGTGGATTTGTAAATCAAAATCTTGTGTGAATACTTTCCAATCCTCTTAAATGTGAAGAGCAGTGTATGGTAATGTAAATGGACTTGTATACCGGTACATATTCAAAAACAATTTGTTTGATATTATTTACTAGATAATGTAAATGATAGCTTTTACTTAAAACAGCAACAAAGAAGTTCAGAAATATTACAAGGATTTCACTACATGTTTTTTTTATTTTAATGGAAAATCAGAAAATGACATACTATTTCTAGAATATTTCTAGAAAAAACATGTCGGTATGTATAACAGGATTTAATGGTGCGAATGCAAGATAATTGAATCTATAGAGTGGAGGAGAAAAAAACACATGAATTTCCTTGCAAAATAATTTTAAGTGACCAATCACCAAAAATAATTTTGCTCTGTATGGATAGGGGTTTCATATTGCTACACATTATATTCAAAATATGAGCTTCAAAAGTTACATCTGAAGAGATATTGCAAGTTATTCTCTGTCAGGCCATAAAATGCCAGGTAAAGATTTTGTACATTCTAGCCATACACAAATGTTTTTGTTTTTTTCTGGTGATTGGTATTCTTTAATAGATTTTCCATGTTAGTCTGTTGATGGAATTTCAAAAATGAACTGCTTTATCTTATCCAATATTCATAACTTCTTTTTAGCAATTCCTGCCATGTACATTTATATGGAGCTATATGGTTATCTAAAGAATACAGGAGGTATAATTGATCTATTCATGATTCATTATTCACGAATTTTGTTATCATTTTCATTTTCATGATGAATATTAGTGTTAAAGGTTAATTCATTGAGATGACTTTCTGTAGAAAATACATGATCATTTAAAAAATGGGGATTATGCCTCCAAATTATTATTGAATACTCATTGGAAATTGTCTATGAAGTGGTTCATTACCTTGAAATTGAACTTGAAAAGTTATGACTTATATTAAGATTGATTTGTGGAAAGTGAAAGACATGAGAATGATGTGAAGTAATGTACTGAGCTCACTTATATCATATCAGATATCTGTTTAGATTTTTATTTCAGCTGTTATATTGTTTCTGCACTGATAATCCTTTTTGTGAACAGGTAAGGCTCGGTGGTTCTAATTTGAAGATGAATAGCGCTGTGAAGATATTTATTTTCCATTGTGTAGCAGTTAAACTCAGGATTTAGGTAGGTGTATATGTTGCAATAATGATATGAATTAAACCAATGTCTGGATAAAATGCATAAGGTTCCATGTATTTGACTCTTGATTATTTACAACTTTGAAATGAAAGTGTGGAAACTGCATATCAGTGCATTATGAACAAGTTATTTTGGATTTAAATTGATGTGAAATCTGTTTAGAGTGAATGTGTGTTAACTCTAGGTGAAATGGTATGAGTTATAACACCCTCTTAGCTCCTAGCTGGTTCTGAACTGATGATGTGTGTGCTAGGGCATGAGTATGAATATATGTTGATATCAACTTTTTGTGAAGCTAATTTAGAAAATTCAGTGTTGATGCTGCTGATGATGATGATGTTGACTATAAATATACTAGTGATGATAATAATAATATTGATAATAATTATAATGGTAATAATAATGCTGATAATTCCAATAATAATGGTAATAGTGATAATAATAAAAAATATTAATAATAATAATGATAATGTATAATAAATATAATGATGACGATAATAGTGATGACAATAATAACAATCATAATAATGATAGTTCCAATAATAATGATGATGATGATTATAATGAAAATCATAAGATTAACAATATGGAATATTCAGGCAAATATATAACAAAAATACTACAGCATTAAAAAGGGATGGGGGAGGCGGCTTGATATATATTGCAGTTGGCAGGATCTATTTTTATTTTGTTTGGCATTAAGAAGATTGGTCCAATATGCTATAGCCAAGTCTTATTGTCCACCTTTTAGTCAAGACACATAAGAAGGATGGTATAAAGATAATGATATGAATTTCCTTCAAAGTTCAAAAGAGCTAGGTGACATCAAAACAATATTTATAGGACTACAAGTACAAATAAACGGTATGAGTAACAATCATGGTTTTTGTTTTGTTTTTAAGAAACATGAATACTTTAAAGCTATTTGCTAAACTCAACCTTATTAAAAGAATACAGCTAGCTGTGTATATGTCCTTTTTTCCTTCACTTTTCTGTTGTAATTTGTCAATATCTGAGATAATCTCCTGATTTTTTAAAATGTAGACTTAGCTCAAGACAAATTGGAACCAGAGATCAATTGGTTACCATACAGGGAAGTAGTGAATACTTATTCTTAATAAACAAGAACACCTGAAAACTAGACTGAACAAAATATTGCATTGCATTGGCGATACAATACACGTACACACTATAGTATCCACACACTACTATTTACACACGTTAGATCCGGTATCCATCATCATCACCAAACCGAAATGGTCAACATGTCAGCATTTTATGTGGGAACTTTGTAAAGATCATTGTATGTATTTGTATGATCATCGCTGTCATAGTCAGAAGAACATATCTGTCCGGTTCAGAGAACGATTCTGTCGTTGGTAAGACAAACTTAATGTGAAAGAATAAGATCAAGTTTCATTCCAACTAATTTCGATCTGCTGCATCTGCAGTCGTTCGTGTAGGGTAGAGTAGCCGGATTGGGTCACAGGCCAGGGCTAGGGCCGGGGGATTAATGTAAGGTGAAGTTACACTAAATGACGACCAAAATTGTTATTATTATTATTGCTACCAATTTGGGATATAATAATGGGAAACCTCGAAATCGGTGTGTGACTAGCTTATCTGCTTATGTGCAAACTAACCTGAATTCAATGGAGTGGAGGGGAAAGAAGATGTGTGAAACTCAAACTGTGATGAAATTAGATAAGATTAAGTGCTAGCATTGCATTGATTTAACATTTCATGAGTGAATGGGTGATATCCTCTTTGGGTGCTTGTTTACTGTCCCACTGCCACCGGTTGTGCTTCTTTCCGTCACACACGTTGGTTTCTTCATTCCTACTCCATAGAATACACACATCTTGCGTGACTAAATCACTTTTGCCATTTGATTTTACAAATGTGCATCAAGTATGATGGGGGTCGCAGTATGGGGGGCCGGGCTGGGGGTTATGTGTCTGGAAGCTGAACAAAAATGAAGCCTTTACTAAATAATAGTAGGAATTTAACAAAAAGTATCCATCAAAATAATAGTACTAACAATCATAAATGTTTGTTCTTTAGTAGGCAAATTCATGCAAAAAAATATATTCAAAAAATTGACTTGAAAACACATCAGACAATTAGTCTGAACCGAGTCAGGAGCAAATTTGAAGAAATCATATTTTTAAATGTTGTAAAACCAAAGATATAAGAAGAAAACTGACCAAGTATCTGTACTAAAAATCGTACATGTAAAATTGGTCGTATACATTCGACAGCTGAAAATGACGCGCACGGTTGCATTACGTGCGTTCTCGAATCCAAAATCATTCTTCACACACACACTCTCGCCATACCGCGAATGGTCCGTCGCGGCGAGCTAGCCGGCTGAGAGTTTGCAGCGATACCAACGCAGCTTCGGAGCTCCGCAGAGCGCCTTTTTAGCGGGACTCGGAAAGGTTCGAGGTGGGAAGGCAGCGGCCTAGCTTTTTGCCCAAACAACGCTAGATCGGCTGCTGGCAAAATGAAAATAACTACAATCGAGAACATCGTCGGTTTCTTAACTTTTCAGTGAGATAATTCTGAATTCTAATTGAGACTATATAATAAATTAAATCGACAAAGAAACCTCGGTAGAACTCTTATAACTATACAAAAGCTTGTTTATTTCTTCATTTGACATTTTGTTTTCGACCATTTTTTCGTGCGCGAGTCAATGCAAACTATGTATTACCAAACTTTCAACACGCAAGGAATGGGGGACACTCGCGGACCTCGTATAAAATTCGTTGCAAAAAAAAAATTCAAGGGTGATTTTGAAGCAGTGAAGAATATTGGCGCTGCAATGCGCAGAAATATACTTGAAAGAAACTTAAAAAATCATACCTGAATTTTCAGAAAATCGTATTTGTATTAGTGTACCTAGATGTGAATTGTTTATAACTCAGATTTTATGAAGATTTGTCAGGAAAAAATGTCAATTTTTTTTCATTTGGTGGTCATTTCTAAGCTAATATTTAAAAAGTTACTTCAGTAATGGTCCCGATGTTTCTCTTATCATACTCGCATGTTATTTCTACATAGATTAAACATAGGATGGTTAAGGGTAAGACCGGATAACATTATAAAAAAGATATATCCTTCCACCCCCCCATATCCAAGTTTTGGGCTGATTATTGCCGACCCACCGCAGCAAGGCCACTCAGATTTTCGTACGAGAGTGTGTGTATGAGGGATGATTTTGGATTCGAGAACGCACGTAATGCAACCGTGCGCGTCATTTTCAGCTGTCGAATGTATACGACCAATTTTACATGTACGATTTTTAGTACAGATACTTGGTCAGTTTTCTTCTTATATCTTTGGTTTTACAACATTTAAAAATATAATTTCTTCAAATTTGCTCCTGACTCGGTTCAGACTAATTGTCTGATGTGTTTTCAAGTCAATTTTTTGAATACAAGTACAAGTTGTTTTTTGTGTGATAAAAAAACATTCAATAATACATAATAAATAACATAAAGATAAGTGGTCAATATAGAGTATGATGGGACCTACATGAAAGCAAGCTTGTGCTTGCAGCAATGATCTTGATTAGCCATTGTAATTCTGCAATCGATCGCAAACCTTTGCTCTAGGTAAAATTATATCTACATGAATTGTACTGTTTGTACATGTAGGTGCAGATGTTCCCTGTAATCCTTTAACTTGATTTTCTTTTCCTATCATTCATTTCCACCTCATTTATAAAAATGCATTTAAAAAACAGGGGGAATTTTGTTTGTTATAATACAGGATCTGGAAGACTCTGGATCTACCACAAGATTTACAATCTTGAAGGTTTTTTTTCTTCTCATAAAATTGGGAACTGAAATAGAACTAAAAAACTTGGATATTGTTTTAAAACTAACTTCTAGGACATGTGTAAATAAGGGGCTTATTGAAATGGAAAGACTGTAGATTATAAAGGTAAGCCTCTCTTCGGAATTAAAATGGCTTGAATATAAATTGGTAGATTAGTCATTGAACAAAACAAGAGCATTGGAATGCACATTGTAAATGTATTCTGAAAGAAAAGAGCATTGTAGTGGTAGAAAGAGAGAGAGAGAGAGAAATGTGAAGAAAACCCAGGGATGGAAGTGAGAAAAATAGTAAAAGGAAAGTGAAAAAAGACAGACGTACCTACATGTACAAATGTACATCATCAGGAGAGAATGAGAGTTAGACCCTGTTTACAGTGAGAAAATTGCGGGGCCGCGGCCTGGCCCTGCGTGCATTTACAGTGAGAAATTGCGGGGCCAGGCCGCGGCCGAGACTACCTCCAGAGCAGGGCCAAATGCGCGGCCGGTTTGGCCTCGCATTTGGCCTTTTGCGCGTTTACAGTGCGAGGCTGGCCCGGCCTTTTGCTCACTGTAACAGGGGTCTAAGAGGGAGAGATCAGAAGGAGAATGTCAACATATAGAGTACAATCATAACTACATGTACATGTACATGTAAGGACTTGAAATGACTTATCATCACTTTTTATTGTTTTTGGTAAAATTACATATTTGAAGTTGTTTGCTAGTTGAGGTGTTGCATTAATGTACCACAGTTAAGAAGATAAGAGTCTTAGATATTAAAGGTAATACAAAGTTTTGGGAATTTTTGAAAACTGGGTGAATAGTGATTCTTAACAATTTTGATATATTTTGATGACCCTGTGGATGCATTATAAGCACTAGAAAATTTTCCCCTAAAACACTTCTGCTTTCGAGAAAATTGAATATAAACATTTACCGGTGCTCCCGGTAAATTTTGATAAAATTCAAATAGCGCTTACGGCCGTACAATGGTAGCTGCGACCATGAAAATCTCAGAATATGTAGTTGTGATATGTAATTTCCAAAGGGGAATAGCCAATCGGTCGATTTTGGTCATTAAACATTGTTTTATGGCTTGATTAATATATTGACCTTGAGAGGGAGCTATACAACATAAAGAGTTTATTATCTACAATTTCATAACTTGAGACTCGATTACAACCGCGACAACGATCACTGAATATTGTAGGATCGCATATGCTTCCAATATGTTCATTTGAATCGAATTCTTGACCCCATACCAAAACTTTGTATTACCTTTAAAGATTTATTTATTTGTGAAGAAATAAAGGATCTACATGTGCACTGTATGTACAAATGCTAAAATAGAATTTCCCATGGTTTTTTCTCTCTCTAGGGATCTTTTTTTCTTTTAAAAGATATTTTTAAGCTGAAAATGTAGCCAAATAATGTTAAAGAAAAGTTCGATGGTTTTAAACCATTTTTACTTCTCAACATATTTGTTTCATGTTTACTGCACTGGTGACTGAAATATACCATGGCTGAAATGATAAAGAAAACCGCTGCTATACATGTGTATGTAATTGATTATAGGCCTCAGGCAGGAGTATAAGGCTTTAGATATCTTTCCTAAAGATTTGATAGGCATAAAAACTTAAGATTCTTTAGCAGTGCTAAACAATTATTTTACAAATTTGCTTCCTTTGTTTTATTCAATCTCTACAATATGTACCGTATCTAAAAATTTACCATTCTTGAAGTTAATTTTATTTTTGTAGGTGGCTGTAGATTTTTTGTGCTCAGTACTATCTGCTAAGTCATTTCCAAATGCATGTCTACAGTTGTTTATTATGAAGAGAGCCCTCTTGTGTTGTTGGTTCATAATCTGTGATGACCCCCCCCCCCCCCCCCCCTTCACTTTCCGTATAATTGTTTCGGAAGAATCGTCTGTTGCGTACTAGGCAGTAATGCACTTTAGATGCACATGATCCTGTAGATGAGAGGGTAGGAAGTCGGGAGGGTTAAAAATAGTTTGTTGCTCATGTGTCACACAGCTGGAAGGTACAGTGAAGGGTTGTTCAAAATGATATCATGTACATGTATAAATGTACACAATTACATATGGGCCTACATTGTATGTAAATGTAGATGGCTATATATATGAATTAATCTCTTTAGGTGGAGGGTTAAATTTTGTTTGTTTTTGTATTGGTATGTAGGGGAGGGGATACATGTAGGTGGTTCTGTATTTTAATGCAACTTTTTTTTTTCTTAAGTTGAATTTTATAACAAATTTGGATCAGAACAGGCTGAAGTATGTCTGATGTTTTATGTGGGCTTTTCATGAAAAGTCTAGTTCTAAAAAAATAGCTTGTATGGATATAAGTTTGTTCTGACAGCCCCTTAAAGACCTGTTTCAGTGCTCTGGCTAGCATTATTAAGTGTGTATCAAGATCCATTTCTTGTAAAAATCGTCAACTACCTGAAAAAAAATCAAGAAAATAATATCCTATTGTTTATAGCAATTAGAGTTCAATAATAGTTCTAGCTAAAAGCAAATAAATGTATGATGTGTCACTCATTTCACATTCCATAGAGGTGATTGGATCAAAAAATTAAGAAGAAAACCACAAAATATTAATTATATTGATCCTAGTACATACAGAATCTCTTTACGAAAGAAGTAGAACATGTTGCCGAAAATAATCTAGATAGTCTGGGCCTTGTAACACAAAGCTTATCAATTGATCGCACAGTTGATTTTTGCAATTGATTAAATGAATCTTGCGATCGATCGCTAAGCTTTGTGTTACGGGGCCAAGATTACATCTCCATTCATGGACTATTTGGTCAAAGGGCAAACATTGATTGATCATCGATATTACTTGAAAAGACATTTTTCATTGAGTCATCCTATTTTTTTTTGCAAACTCTAGATTGTAACACTATGCTTATTTTGGGGGGAAATATGACATGTTGGAAATAGCTCAGTCTAATTGCATTTGGAAATTTGATAATTCAACAAAATGTGAATCTGGAATAGCATACATCATTTTTTTTTTTAATGGAAAAAAAAAGAAGAATAAATTAAAAATGAATAAATAAACAAAATTCATGTTTAGCAGCACTGAAAATATTGAGAAGTATGCAGAAAATATTTTCACCACTTCACTTGATATTTGCATCATGAGCGAAGAAACTAAAATCTTAGCACAACAGTATGGTATGCTCTGGACCAGTGAGTTTGGTTCATGTTCAGATAGATGCATGCTTCCTTCGTATGCTTCATTGCAATTTGAAAACAGATTAACTACAATAATATCACTGTCATCAGAGTGTACATGAATTGAGTGTAGAGTTTGCCTCCTATTTTGATGAACTTGTGATGTCAGCTCAGCTATATCTTGCAAGACCAAATTAGGTTGTAAGAGGTGGGCGTACTGATCTACCCTTCTTTTCTTTAGGGGATGGGGGAATGATACTATTCCATTATAGTGGTGAACATATTATTAGATTAATAGTTCTATGAACAAATTATGTGCATCCAAAATTCCAAATCATGAAATGTGTTCATACCTATTGCACATATTGCTTATATGGAATGAGAGGAATGTATAGTCCATTTTTATGCGTTTTTCAGGTCACAAGTAATTTGTATGTAGATGTATGTTCGATTAGGATATATTTTAGATCCATATTTAGTTTAACTTGAAAATTGATTTGTTGACTAACTTTTAGGGGTTTGGGTGGTGTATGCTTTTCTATTAGTTTCCAAAAGAGAAGAGTTGGGGGTGGGGGGGGGGGATGGCTCAAAAGTGAAGAAACAAAACTATACAAGAACTAAGCAAGTTCGGCCGCCCCCACTGATTTTTCAAAAAAATTATTTGGAAGGATGCCACTGGATGAATCCCCCTCTCACTAACTGTGCACAGATTGCTCACTGTAAGGACAGTCACGATTCTTTTCGGCACCAAGAGTTTTTCTAGGGGAACTTCCTTGATATGTTAGTTCCTGGTTGTCTCTTGCTCATAGGAAATTACACACACTATGATGTATAATTCACACACAGGTCTCGGCTAGGCATGAAGCGCAGAGAGTAAGTGAGTGCGAAACTGAGAGGGAGAGAGAGTTATATATATTTTTTTAATCATTGGTTATCTGCCATTGCCGAATGACAGAAGTGCCTGAGCAGTCATGGTGAGTGGAGCGCAATTAATAGATCTTTGCTTGTAGAATCTTCTTTGAATACTTGTTGCATGTTCTTTTTATGTGTCAACGTGCACTGACAGCGCTGCTCGCAGAAATTTTAGGGGAATTTACCCAACAAAAGATAAAAATTGAAAGCACGGTTCAGTTGTCATTGTAAACAGAACCACTGAAGTGAGAAATCATCCATACACATAGTTGTAATATACGTCAGTCATATTGTTTGTTGACATTGAGGGGGATTTTTTCACGGTAGATGGTATTTGCAATACAATTTGTTACCATATGATGACAAAGTTTTATGTTTTGATCATTACTCTTTTATCCTGACGTACATGTAGTAGAGAAATGAGGTTACACTGTAAGGGGCGCAGATTTTGAGTAAGTTCTGAATTGTAGGCCTATTACAAATTTAAAACGATGTAGTATTCAAGATGAACCAAGTAGAATAGCATTTTCTTGAGAATGTAAATATTTTACTGACATTGCTCCAAAATTTGTTTTTAAATATATTTTTGCTCTTTATTTATTTTGATATATTACCTTTATTGTAACTTCGATGGCTCATGTTGAGATTTAATGCATAAATATACCAAAAGAAATGTTTGTTTTGAAAGTTTAATTCCAAATCACAATTATTCCAACATTGCCCAAAAGTGCTGTACTTGTAATCTGTAGTAGACATTAAGGCGCCACGGATTTATTCAACTGGCATTCGGAATGCATGTAGAATGCATGTAGAATGTCCTATTCAGAATCTATTGTTCCGTTAATCCACATTCCAGAATGTACCTAGAATGTACCTAGAATGCGGTAATTAACGTCTTAATTGGCGGATTCTGGGTACATTCTGGAATGCTCCATGAATAGGCCATCCGAACAAAGGCGATGCTCCATGAATAGGCCATCCGAACAAAGGCGATATCGATCGGCAGCGACTACCTTCTTGATATTGCGTGCCGGAATAGTTTCGATATAGAATGAACCATAAGAATTGTTTGAAATCAACAGATATTTAATTGGTTTCGCTTCTGTCTCTCCCGCGATCGGTCGCTCTTTGCATTTCTCGAGCGCAGGTGATAATGGACTTACTTTTATTTCTTTCCGACGGCTAACCGGTAACATCAGTGATATTTAATTGTTTTCGCTTGTAGCTCTCTTTCTCTCACCATTTATTTCTCAAGCGTCGGTGATATTGTAATTGATTTTCTTTCTTTTCTTCAGCTTATTAAAGATGGTGAAAAGAGTAGAAGAAAGATTGAGAAAGAATGAAGACAGATTTATCATGACATTCCCGCCAGACCGCCACAAATATGTTCTGTGTCGGCGCTCTCAGAACGAAGGCGCGTTACAGTGTCAAATATACGCGGTGTTTTTAAACGTTGGTGTTGATTGACATGATGCCTCATTAAAGATGGTAAAAAGAGTAGAAGAAAGATTGAGAAAGAATGAAGAAAATATTTTGCATGAAAATGCGGATGAATCTGAATGATCAAAATGAGAGGAAGAAAGAGGATGCAAGAGATGGTGGGTGTTGAAAGATCTGAGGACTAATGAAATGATACATTTAGATAAAAAGCGAGAGTGGATATTTGTGGTTCTTATTTTTAAACTTTTTTTTATTGGCAGGGATGGGGGGTCCGTTTTTTTTTTTTTTTTTTTTTTTTTTTGGCCAGGGAGGAAGCGGCCTGGCACCGTTGCCCCCCCCCCCCTCCATGCGTCTGCGCCCGAAGAAAAGCACATGCTTTATGTTAACCTCTGAAATATGTCGTTTCGAATAATCTTATTTCCAAACCGAGCGGACATTATTTTGTTTGTGGTCTGTGCTTATGTTGTGTATAATTCGTTTGTTAAGCGCACACTATCCTACCTTACCCCCCCCCCCCCAACCCCCCTTTTTTTTTTTTACATCACCTACTTCATCAACCCTCTCTAATTTTTTAATTCCATCTCCTACAAATGATTTTTTTTTTTTTTTTTTTTTTTTTGGACTTATATCATATTTCTTTACGGAATTTCATAAAGATTGTAGAGGGTGTGATTAGTTATTCCAAAATAAATAAAGAGAAGGTCATACATAGATCAGTAGATAGTGGGGGGGGGGGGGAGATGAAAATTAAGTGAGCCGGAGGGGAATTGCAGAGAACGAGGGAAAGAAAGAGAATGCAAGAGACAAGAGACTAATTGTAGTCTTTTTTTATATATATTAGAAAAACAAGATTTCTTATTTCTTATTTCCAATCTAAATGGTCCGCATGCTCTAATAATTGAACAATGTTATCTCACGCCACATGGCATGTGGACAACAACATGACATGTGCGCAACAACGACATACAAATAATGACAGATTTATTATGGCATTCCCGCCACAAATATGTCGGCGCTCTCAAAACAAAGGCGCGTAACAATGTCAAATATACGCGTGTTTTAAACTTTGGTGTTGATTGACATGACGCCTCGTTTTAGATAAGAAGGAGACAGTGTTTATTCGAGATAGAGATGGATTTATTATTATCGAGAGAGAGAGAGAGATTACAGGAGTACATTGGCCGTATGCCTATAAAAATCCTAAATGTTGGATTATTTTGTAATACACAAATGTTTTTGTCATCGGAAATAATTGCTCCTCACCATGGCATTTGACCAGTCGCAACAAGGACATTCAAATAATGACAGATTTATTATGACATTCCCGCCACATGTCGGCGACCTCAAAACAGAGGCGACGTAACAATCGTAAATATCGCGGTCTGTTCGAACTTGGGTGTTGATTACAACATTTCCAAGATACAGTCATCAATCCAACTTTCATATCCCTACCAATCTTTCGTGGTCGGGGGAAGGAGGTGGGGGGGGGGGGGGGGAGGGGGGGAGGTGGGGGAGGTGGGGGGAGGGGGAGGGCATTATCCATTGATATTTTGTTGGTTCCTATCTAGTGAACTTAAATTGACAGTCGTAATGGATAACACTAGATCTGAACCGTGAAACTACGAGACGTCCGGTAATATGAATCAGATAGCATAACATAATAATATCGGCCTTTATTTATTGGACTGATCCCGCACCGTAATGTGCCCCTATAAAGAAATACGGGGTTCTCGAGCAGGGACATTTGATAAGTCTGCGGGCACATACACTATATCTTGAAAGATATGAAAGATATATCTTGAAAGTTTTTTTCTATGCAGGGAGATGTGAGATTCCCCTGGTCTATAGATGGTTGTTTCGAGAGGTACAGTACATGACGTATTGCAGTCTCTTAAATCAGACTCTATGTTATGTATTACGACTGACAAGGG
This sequence comes from Strongylocentrotus droebachiensis, assembly GCA_035222895.1. Taxonomy (NCBI): domain Eukaryota; kingdom Metazoa; phylum Echinodermata; class Echinoidea; order Camarodonta; family Strongylocentrotidae; genus Strongylocentrotus; species Strongylocentrotus droebachiensis. The sequence goes on along the minus strand of JAVYIG010001680.1, from coordinate 250,010 downwards.
CTTTTGTCTGCGAGCTAATTTTGATCGAGGTAGAGTAGACAAGATAGATAGAGATACGTGTATTGTAGGCCTGAGTGAGACACAATGGCCCGAATTCACAAAGCAAGGTTTGAGCTCAAACCTCCTTGTTTGTAAATAACAAAAGGAGGTTTGGCGAAACAAAAGGAGGTTTGAGCTCAAACCTTGCTTTGTGAATTCGGGCCAATTTGTTTTGTTGTAAACTTTCAATAATATCGGTTGCGTGTCTTTCTTTCTACAACTGCAAAGTGATAACGTATTTAACCCAGTCTATTCAATTATAAGGCGCAATATTTATGCCCGAATCGGGAAACAACAGACCTGTTCAGCCTACGCGTTGGCTCCGGTGAATAGCCAAACAAAACCGGTTTTGCATCAGGGGTGGTTATTGAATGGCTGTTTTCGCACCCCGCAATTAAGGCCTTTGTTTTGTTATCTGTTCTTGTTTATCGGATCGTTTTTCAAACTTTCATGAATACGTTCCCCTGATTTTGTTTGCTTTCCTTTAAAGCAAATGGATTGCACATTTATTTTAATTAAGTACAATTTATAAATGCCAAGTCTCAGATGTTTCATATATTCCCATCGATCTTTCGGGGAAAGGGGGGGGGGGGGGGGGGGGTAGCATCGTCCATCGATATTTTTGGTTTCCTAGGGAACAGTCGTAATGGATAACACTAGGTTAAATATCCGTGAAACTACAATTTTCATATTCTCATCAATATTTCGGGGTCGGGGAAAGGGGGGGGGGGGGGTAATTACGAGCATCGTCCATCGATATTTTTTGGTTTCCTAGTGAACTTTAATTGACAGTTGTAAGGCCCCAAAAAATCATTTGGTTGTCCTCGATTGCTTTTCTGGAGTAGGGGCGGGTGGGCGGAATTTTTTTCCTTCCCCATTAAAAAAAAAAAAATCCATAAAAAAGTAAAATAATTGGGAAGTCAGGCATTTAAACAAACAAAGTCTATAAAACATTTTAATATGGTAAAAGACTAGTTTCCCATGTGACGGAGCAATTTCGGTTACATCGCCAGTAATGGAAAATTTGGCGGTGCTTTCTACTTTCATTACTCATTGCGCATCATTCAGTCAATTTCGTGATATGTTTGTAAATGTACAAATGAAAGTTCGGACTTTTTTATTTCTAAAAATATAAGTTTTGTTCATCAATACAAAAAATAAGGTCCACTATTTTGTTAGGGAAATTGCCGTCTTATTTTGCTGAAGCTTCACGTCTTTCCTTCTCAATACACTCACAATACAAATTGCGTAAGATCGGTCGATACCTCCATTGTTCAATTGATTCATTCCCCCATTGTCAATGATTGTCGTCTGCTGAAGCTCGGCCGATTATCAACCGAGCCATAAATAATAGGCCTGAGCCTTCGTTTTACATGGGTTTTATAAAAAAAAATTGTAACGATATTCTGACCAACATTATGCCATGATCTACACGAAATGCCCTTTCTTTTAAATGTGCAAATCAAATATAGGACTATTTGGGAAATGAATTTTGAGATAAAAAACAAAAATAATATTTACTTTGAATACTTTTGACTTCGTTTCTCATAATTTGAAATATTCATTTTGCCATCTAAAAAAGGCCGTCGTGTGCCTTACCATATTACCATCTTACCGCTATTGCCTAAATATATTTTATAAAATAAAATGACACACAAATCCCATTTATCAGGATAACCATTGAACAGCTAGACTTGTTTGGGTTATCCCCTCGTGAGAATTCAATTTATTTGTCTTCGTCTTCATCTGTGTTCTCGTTCAACCTATCTTGTCAATAAAACTTTGTTAATCCTCGTTTCATGATCAGTTCTGTAGATGGCATGTATACATGGAGTGATGATAATGGCGATGATGATGCTTCCAATATTGTAATAGAATAGTAATGATAATAGAAATTAATTTCTTCATCTTGCAATCGCTTGTCTTTATTGCCAGAAAACTTGTTTTTTTTTATGTTGCCTTGCTTTTGTTCCCTTTAACAATGGTAGCACCTTTGCCCAGGAAAAATCTCATATTCGTGGCTATACCTATTACTCAAACCTGCTCTAAAATGGCTACATGCCCTCGTAAAGGTAAATAAGTTAGAGTGGTTGTTTGTATTGTCATGTAGTTTGACCTACGTTTAGGCCTACATCCTCTTCTTTCAAAACGGTAATCTTCCAGAGTAGTTACTTCTTTACATTCGTTTGTTCCTCTTATTGTGGGATCCGGTCCAGGCAGCTGAGATAAGCGTTTCATAATAGAGGAGGTCCATACATGAATGATTCGCTAAATTGATCAAGTTGATAACATGAAAAGCGTATTGTCAGAGTTCCGACACTGGTAATTACAGGGGAGAAGAATTACCAAGTCAGGGGTGGTTTATTATTTTAATGGCTATTTTCACACCCCGCAAAGGCTTCTGTTTTTGTTTATCGGATCGTTTTTCAAACTTTTATGAATGTTTCCCATGATTTTTTGCTTTCCTTTACAGAGCGAATTTCCACCACAGGGTTGGATTGCCCATTTTTTTTAATTAAGTATAATTTATGAATGCCAAGTCTCAGATGTTTCATATTCCCATCAATCTTTCGGGGGAAGGGGGGGGGGGGGAGCATCGTCCATCGATATTTGTTGGTTTCCTAGGGAACAGTCGTAATGGATGTCGATGTTAATACTGAATAATTATGATGTTCCCACTGAGTAAAATACGTCCTTTGCCTCCACCGTTAAATCTTTCCCTTGCATTTATTGAACGTGTAGTGTAATTTACTTGACACCCAGTTGATTTGAACGAAAGCAAAAAAGGCAACAACAACAACAACAAAAGAGAGAGAAAGAGATTGATGATAGTTTGACCGAGTTCGAAGAATTTGAAATAAAGCGGCCGCAACTTTTTTATGGGAAAATGGAAACGTACTACCAAGATATTTGTTTTCCTTCAATTAGGAGACAACGTGTTTCCGCTGTTATCAACTTCAGAAAATCAGAAGTTGAGAGAACGAATGTTATATCTTGTTTAAAAAGATAAATAAAAATAGCTCTTACTCCTTCTAAAAGTGCTCCGCGCTGTCAATATAAAATGATACTTATTCATATTCCAACACTATGCCGGCAGAAATTTGAAAAGACAAACAATTTATTTTATATAAATGTAATGTTTTTCGAGCGGGAAAATACTTGTATTAGAACTCGTTCGTAGCGTCAAAATTCATTTTACCGGGGAAGAAATAAAGCGGCCGCAACTTTTTTTATGGGAAAATAGAAACGTAATACCAAGATATTTTGTTTCTTCAATTAGGAGACAACGTGTTTCCGCTGTTATCAACTTCAGAAAATCAGAAGTTGAGAAAACGAATGTTATATCTTGTTTAAAAAGATAAATAAAAATAGCTCTTACTCCTTCTAAAAGTGCTCCGCGCTGTCAATATAAAATGATACTTATTCATATTCCAAAACTATGCCGGCAGAAATTTGAAAAGACAAACAATTTATTTTATATAAATGTAATGTTTTTCGAGCGGGAAAATACTTGTATTAGAACTCGTTCGTAGCGTCATAATTCATTTTACCGGGGAAGAAATAAAGCGGCCGCAACTTTTTTATGGGAAAATAGAAACGTAATACCAAGATATTTTGTTTCTTCAATTAGGAGACAACGTGTTTCCGCTGTTATCAACTTCAGAAAATCAGAAGTTGAGAGAACGAATGTTATATCTTGTTTAAAAAGATAAATAAAAATAGCTCTTACTCCTTCTAAAAGTGCTCCGCGCTGTCAATATAAAATGATACTTATTCATATTCCAAAACTATGCCGGCAGAAATTTGAAAAGACAAACAATTTATTTTATATAAATGTAATGTTTTTCGAGCGGGAAAATACTTGTATTAGAACTCGTTCGTAGCGTCATAATTCATTTTACCGGGGAAGAAATAAAGCGGCCGCAACTTTTTTATGGGAAAATAGAAACGTAATACCAAGATATTTTGTTTCTTCAATTAGGAGACAACGTGTTTCCGCTGTTATCAACTTCAGAAAATCAGAAGTTGAGAGAACGAATGTTATATCTTGTTTAAAAAGATAAATAAAAATAGCTCTTACTCCTTCTAAAAGTGCTCCGCGCTGTCAATATAAAATGATACTTATTCATATTCCAACACTATGTCGGCAGAAAATTGAAAAGACAAACAATTTATTTTATATAAATGTAATCTTTTTTCGAGCGGGAAAATACTTGTATTAGAACTCGTTCGTAGCGTCAAAATTCATTTTACCGGGGAAGAAATAAAGCGGCCGCAACTTTTTTATGGGAAAATAGAAACGTAATACCAAGATATTTTGTTTCTTCAATTAGGAGACAACGTGTTTCCGCTGTTATCAACTTCAGAAAATCAGAAGTTGAGAGAACGAACGTTATACCTTGTTTAAAAAGATAAATAAAAATAGCTCTTACTCCTTCTAAAAGTGCTCCGCGCTGTCAATATAAAATGATACTTATTCATATTCCAACACTATGTCGGCAGAAAATTGAAAAGACAAACAATTTATTTTATATAAATGTAATCTTTTTCGAGCGGGAAAATACTTGTATTAGAACTCGTTCGTAGCGTCAAAATTCATTTTACCGGTTAAGAAATAAAGCGGCCGCAACTTTTTTATGGGAAAATAGAAACGTAATACTAAGATATTTTGTTTCTTCAATTAGGAGACAACGTGTTTTCGCTGTTATCAACTTCAGAAAATCAGAAGTTGAGAGAACGAAAGTTATACCTTGTTTAAAAGATGGAAAAAAAATAGCTCTTACTCCTTCTTACTCCCGCGCTGTTTATATAAAATTATACTTATTCATATTACAACACTATGTCGGCAGTAATTTGACAAGGCAAACAATTTATTTTATATAAATGCAATCTTTTTTCGAGCAGGAAAATACTTGTATTAAAACCAGCTCGTAGCGTCAAAATTCATTTTAACGGTTAAGAAATAAAGCGATCGTAACTTTTTTTTTATTGGGAAATGGAAACGTAATTCCAAGATATTTTTCCCTTCAATTAGGAGACAACGTGTTTTCGCTGTTATCAACTTCAGAAAATCAGAAGTTGAGAGAACGAATGTTATACCCTGTTTAAAAAGATAATTAGAAATAGTTCTTACTCCTTCTAAAAGTGAGCCGCGCTGTCGAACCTTATGAGGTATAGTCGCATTTGAAATCACGCATCTCTGATTAATCGCCAGCGTCTCGGGCATGCTTTTTCATCGCCCAATTCTCAAAAATCGATGCGATTTGCGCCTTTGTCTAGAGAACAAAGGGGCATTCCAGAATGCATTCCAGAATTCGTACAGAATGTGCGCATTCTGGAATGCCCCTTTGTTCTCTAGACAATAGGCACAGGTCGCATCGATTTTTTGGGAATGTGGCTAGAATGTGCGCATTCTGGATACATTCCAGAAAGATTAACTAGTGCATTCTGAATGCATTCCGAATGCCAGTTGAATAAATCCGTGGCGCCTAAGGCTATACATGAAGTTGATATTCTTAGTTCTCACTGCCATGAATCTTTATTTTATTTTGAGTTTGCAAACATCACATTTTGGTTGGCAAATCGATCCAGTGAGAAGAACTGTTGATTAATTTGTTTGATATCAAACTATGTTAATTTATTCTATCAGTTTGGCATTGATCCCATTTCCTTCAATGTGTGACTGTCATTTTCACTTCCTACTACAACTTTTTACAATCACTCATGAATTTGTGTGTATTTGATTTTGATTTTTTACAAAATAATAAGTTCTTTGATCTTTACAATGGTTATCAATCTATGTTCTGATATGTTGAAAGTTTATCATACATGTACAATGTACTTTGTGTATGACATATTACATACCGGTACTGTATATAATGACTGTTTTCTTGAGGTGTAAGTAATGGAAATTAATGATCATGATTATTATAATTGTACACCTCATCAGTATTTTAAGCCTACAATTGGTAAAAACTTTGGACATCAAATGTTACCATTGACTTCTACACTGTACATGTACATCTCATTTAGCAGTCGTTAACAAAAACAAAACAAAAAATTGTGAAATTACTTTTAATAACTATCCTACAATGCATGACTTTTTAATCGGAATAGCAACTAGGGATATTTTTTTAGCAATTTCACATATTGTGAAAGCAATTTGTTGGTGTGTCTTATGTGTTTAGATTTACTATCATTTTCTATATAATGATAACCACCCTGATCTATTATGAAGGGAGTTTGAACCCTAATAAAACAGCTGTGTCATTCAGAGCTATTTATAATGGGTTTTAATCTTCTTGCCTTACCTGTACCTCTTTCGTTTCCTGAAAGCCAGTATGATTTTTTTTAATTTCTATGTTATGCCATGGAATTTGTCTTTGTAGCTTCCTACATTAAGTGACCAGTTATTGATCAAAGAGACATGTAGTTCCTGACCATATGATGCCTACTAGTCATTAATCTTACATATCAAATAAATTTCAGGTCATGAAATATTGAGTTGCTCACAACCAAGAATATCATACAGTAATTAAGTACATGCAAATACATATTGTAATGTAGGCATACAGTCTGAATGACTAGTGAGCTTAGTAAACAATGGCAGCTGTAGATTATAAAGGCTAATACAGATTTTTTTGTTCCATTCAAATGACAAATACAGTTTGCCAACTGCCAAGCTCAAGCAAGCCATTGTGAAGATTACTTGTGGTAGAAAGAAAAAGATTCAGCATCATATTTGTCGCCAAGAAAGATTTATTAATGCAAAAGGGGCCTCAATGATGCTATATATACCGTTATTATGCACTCTGCATAAATGCATGTATACTACATTGGACTTGTTTATAGTGTATTATACATTGTTTGCTTTTCACACTGACAGTTTAGCATAATGCTTTATTATATTGTTGATTGAAAGATTGGACATCACACTTCATCTACTCAGAATAAACATTTATTCACAGGTACAGAACTACATTTACATTATTTACAATGTAGACCTACATTGTGTAAATGAAGACATTTTACAGTCCGACATGTAAATTTTAGTGCTCTTTTTATATTATTTTTTCTATTGCCTAATTTTAGCTTATATTGAAGTAATTGTAACATCCAATGTACATTTGTAGATCAGTTCTCTAATAATGCTTTAGGTAATCTCTGAGGCTATTTCCTAAGTTTATTGATTGTGTCAGAATGTCATGCTTTGTATTAAACTCATGTGATTTAAAGTTAAGCAAGGAAGTCAAGTACCACATTCAACTTTTTTGAAAATATTTCCCCTCTTGGCATTCTCTGAAAAAGTATTCTTTCGTTATTTTTAAAATGATTATTGTCTTTGTAAAGATTCTGCGCTTTCAAATGGTTATAACAATTCTCCCGTTTTATTTTGCATCTGCTATTGAGCAGAAAGGCATACAGAAGCTACCAGAGCAGCATCAACTGAGCAGCCTATTCCCTATCGTAGACCACTGGAACCCCTTCGGGAGCTACGATGGTAGGCAGGTGAAGGGTTTTGATCCCCGCTCTTCCTTCACGACCGCGTCCTCGCCCACGAACACCACCACCCCCACAGCCAAGCCTTCTGCTGCCCATCCCACCAGCAGCATGAAACCCACAGACCTGTTCAGGGATCAGGTCAATGCTCTATGGTCCTGCTTCAAGGACTGGAATGAATGCGAGCAGACCCTGGTCCTCTACTCCTTGCTTAAAGGGGTCTCTGGAACCCAGGCCAAGTTCCTGTCCCTGGTGCTAGATCAGGCGCTGGCGGAGTCAGACCTTCAACATGTAGATAGAGAAGCAAATGATCCTGGTAAGTATTCACTCACTGTACCTATCTCTTTTATTTCTGTCAACCATCTATTGGGCAATTATGTGCAATATGTCCCATATTACATTTTACTTTTATCCATTTGTGGAAATCTCTTGATATGACTATTGGATAATGGTTCTCACTAATATCACTAACATTATTGAACGGCCATGTCAAAAGATTTTTCATTTTTGGATGAAATAAATGGAAATAATTCATATTTTGTCAGGGACTCGTTACACAGAATCACCCAAATACGTTTTTGTTAACTGTGAAGACAATGAAATGATGGTTGAATTAAATAGAATTTCTTAATTCAGCTATTAATAAGTTTTGTTGTTATTGTTGTTGTCTTAATATATTTCCTTGTGGTTTGATTATCACAACTTAAATACTTCATGTACATTTAGTGTTTGATATTTGTTTAAGTGTTACTGGAATATTAAACTATAAGAGAGGATATAAGGACAGGGCTGTGACTAATCTGTATCAGTGCCTAACTCTTCATCAAGTACCTTGTAGTTGTTGCCAAAATAATTTTGTAAACAAAAAGTCAACTTTTACCTCTGGTCGTACACTTGTAACCAAGTGAAGATGCTACTAAATCAATCCAGCTTAATTTATAACACTTCAATTGATGAATGACTCATAAAAAAAATACAAAATCTGTATTCAATGAGAGCTTTACCAATTTGTACTAGTTTACCTTCATATTCTTGAACAAGTTTGATTGACTCAAGAATCAAGATAAAACTACAATTAATAATCTTCCATGACCAACATTATTGAACGCTTGCCCATGAGTAGGACGTAATATTCTGTTCTCAGGTAGCCGGATAGCAGGATATTTCTGTTACTGTGCATTGTGAGATTTTCTTTGCATGGATGTCGTTATTTTAACTATAAAAATCTATGATGGTAAGAGCAGTGAAAGCTTGCATGCCGAGCATACAGTGTACATGTAGATGGTCGTTACAATACAATGCATACTGGCTGGTTCTATAAAAAGTTTGAGGATATTGGCTCGTGATCCAAAGGGACGATCATGCGACAGAAGCAGGTCCCTCACTCAAGGTCTAACCAAACCTGGTAATGCAGGGGTTCCAATGTAGTCTCCCATCTGTATGGTCATGACAAGTTTTCTCAACAGGATATTGTCGCATCTGGGTTCATGAGGGATCCTTTAGCAAGGGGAAGTTGCTCCAGACTGGGGGGTTAGGAAACGAACTCGCATATAAAAGGATGTTGGAAACTAAAAGGTTATTTCAGTTATAGGACTCTCTTGAATCCTGTTCCTCTATCTCCATAAATACACTGTGAAATTGTCCTGATTTGATTTTAGATTTGGGTGGTATTTTGTACACAATATTTTTGTACCTGTACAACATAGCAATCTTAATTGACAAAATATAAAGTTTCATACTAATTCAGAGCATTCAACTTTGCGAACCCAAATTGTGATTACTTAGCATCTTTTGACCTCATATTGCAATTAGTTTCTTTCCAGGGCATCTCAGTGATTGCGTTGTCCCTGATATAGCAAACATCTTCTTAATAATTATTCACTTCTACCGTAATTAACCTCACCTTTTTGCCGCTGAAAAAAGTCGGGGGTGCGATTTATACACGGTACACAATTTAATTTTTTGTTTGTTTAAAGTTTCGATTTATTCCCCTCCACCTGGCGCTATGCCTGGCAATGTCTCACAGCTCAGTAATCATTGTGTTAAATCACCACTTGGAAACTAGAACAACACTCAAATTTGTCCGTCATCTTGGTTTGAAAGTAATCTTTCAGATAGATCTCAATATGTAGTTTATAATAATAATTCCTCCAATTTTTCTTCTATTACAAGGCGTACCACAAGGTTCTATCCTAGGTCCTCTACTGTTTATTTAAATTTACATTAATGACCTTACACATTCAGCTGCACCTCGCATTTAAATTGAAAGGCCTTCCCGCGTGGGTTTTTAAGAGGGCGGTTTATACACCGTTAATTACGGTACACACAAAACTCATATTTTATCTATATTCATCCTGGAAATCCCCCTTTAAAGGAATGACAGAACTTTTAGAAATTAGGGATTTTTCACCCATTGTGTTACATGTAGATTCAGGTTAGGTGGATGACATTACAAATACTTTTCAGAGATCAATTGATCCTCGTATGAACTGGGTTTTTTCGTGAGGCAACTAATTCAAAAGTACAATGTTGAATAATGTTTTCTCTTTTCTTGAAGACCAGTGAAAAGTACATGTACAATTAAAAGCTGTAGGCCAAATCTCTGGAGTTAATCTACATTCTTACACTGTGTAATCAATGTTATGTACATTGACATGTATGCCTTGTGCAGTTATCTTAGGTCCAGATAATCAGATATATACCTTAAGATTTGACTTACACTGAAAGCAAGGAATCCAGGGACTGAGATGTCATACATAATATGATCATAATTGGTGATAAATTATGTCTGTAGATTTTGTTGATAAATTTGATAACAGTACAATTCCCACATAAATTTAACAGTTTATTACATTTTGAGCAACTTAATTGGGATGAATCTGTGTCAACAAATCAGTCATGTGATTTTGATCTACAAATGAAACTGAATTAATTAAGTTTAAACGTGAGCAGATCCTTGTCTGTTAAATCTACATTTGTGTGGGAGTTTGGATTGGAATTTAATTTTGTTGTGGTGTTATTGCATTAGCTATTGCATTAGTTATTGCATTATGTTTTTTCTACATGATTATGCATAGACCTCCTAGTGACCTAGGCTACTTGTTTACCTTTATTTATGCAAATAGGAGATGCACATGAATTAGAAAGGAATGTACATGTAGTTTTATATTTTCATGTATTTTGTAATTAGTTTGTAATTATTTATTTTTACTCTTTTTACATTGTTATCTTTATTATTTGGCTCTTAAATACTTTGATTGTAACCCGTTGGACAAAAATACCTCTTGCAAACTTTTAGAGAGTTTTTGAAGGGCTGATTATTATTTCCTCAGTAGCCAGGACATGTTGAGAGTGACTCATTTTGACATGACCTCCAGTCAGGAAATAGTTCACTTCAGCCAGACTGCACTGTGCAATCCCACACCCAGTATTATTACCCACACTCTTTTGTTCAAATCAATTCATTTTAATAAACCACTAAAGACTTAAAAATTAGAAACCTACATGAGAAGGTGGTATTTAAGATTGATATTTACTATTTTTGTTAGGTTTGTACATCCATACTCCTTTACCCCCCACCCCCACCAAAAATAAATAAATAGTAATTTAAAGAAAAGAGGATAAAATAAATGGGGGAAAATCATTTCATACTCTGTAAATAGTGAAATTAAAATACCGGTAAACACAATTTTGTAATGAGATGTGAAGGATCTGAATTACCGGTATAAATTTTGACTTCCCAGGGAGTGTGGTTGCCCCAACCCATCCCCCCTTTAAAAAAAAAGTACAGTGTATGAGGTTGCTTCAAAGTATTGTTAAGAGTTTCTTAGAATGTTCTGTTTATATTTAAATTGATAAATGAGGTTTCAATTGTTACATGTACAGTAGATATACAAAGTACTCTCACTTCCACTTTTATGTTAGATTGGATACGATACTTTCGATGGGCATCACTGTCCATTCTCTGCTTGCTTGGACAGTAGAACCCATAGCTCTGTATTCAACAATAATGTATTCAATATTAAGGTATCTGACAGCAAAATGGATGAAGATATTAATTCTAATCATATTGTATCAAACAAATTTAAATCTTCATCATGCAAGGCCAGCTTTGATAGAGGCAGACTTGGTTATTGTGCATCTGATTCTGATAGCTTGTTTTGCCAGCGACTATCGGTCCTTTTGGTGTGCTTAAGTAAAACTACCTGTAGCTATGTAGTTACCATGGAATTTCATGATTCAGCCATACTTACCGTAATGAGGATGTATATAATAAATCACATGTATACGAATGCACACGTGGCTGTATACATGTGCATTTTGGGGCTTTGACAGTAATTGCATGATGGAGGAAACAGAGATTTAGCGGTTAGAAATGAAGCGTGGCTCATTGTAGAAATGGGCTGTACTCCAGGCATTTCAAATGGGTTCAAGATAATCAGGTCTCAATTGTAACCCAAACATGAAACCACAATACCATACCATACCACAAACATGTACCCTTGAATTATATCACTGTCTCTTTTATTAAAGTTTTATTACATTAATGATTCCTACAATGGCCAGGCATGTGTTTTTCAGTTAATCAGGGTTTGGATTTATAGCCAGAATTTCTCTTTGTATTTGTCATAGTAGTGCAATAAAAAGTGTGAACAATTTGATTGGAAACTGATGTATATAAAAAGGCCAATACATGCTTATACCGGGGGAAGGAAAAAAATGGGAGTTGATTCTTTTGCAGGGGCGTTATTAAAGTATTATAGTTGCATCTTCAAATTAAAATCAGGGCTTTATATGCATATGTGATTGGATGGTTATAAAGTAGGTTGCTCACTTGCTGCATCTTTGCATCCTTATTACATGTGAACCCATGCTGTTGACATATCATCCTTTGCTGCGGATACAAAAGCTCAGTTTGAAAGGCTTTTCAAATCACGGTTTTCCAGGGTTCTATAATAGATGCCTGGTATTTTCAGAAGGTAGCTAGCAATCAGACAACTATAGGCTTATGAGCTGTATCTTGAGTTGAATTGAGAACGAGAAGCAAGCCTCCTCCTCCTGATATTAATCACCTCCTCTGCAATTTATTCATGTTTCCGTTCATGTACGTCTGGAACCTAGTAAAGTTCAACATTATATGTAATGCTACATGTATACTCATATGTAAATATAGATTTAAAATATTAAACTCAGGCAGTCTACAAAATGCATGTAATATACTGTACATGTATGAGTACGTGTCTGATATTGACTCAATGTTTGCTATAATTATATATACATACACTGTAGACAATTATGACAAATTTTCAAATGGAGGGGCCAACACATATGTAAGGAAGACCCCAAGGACTCAAGCCCTAATATGTTTAGGCTACTTACATTATCAGGTCTATGGTGTGATATTTTTAAAGCATGCTTTAGGTTTTGGTAAATGTACTTTTAAAAAAAAAATACATGTAGCCAGGAGTGTATAATTTCCGTCACGTACACAGGTTTTTTCTATCCTGGTTCATCGATGTGGCAAAGTAAACCACAAGTTGATGGGGGTTATGTATATGTGCTTGCTTACAGTAGAGTTTTATGTCATGAAGTTACAATAGAAAGCTGAAATAAAGTGATAAAGTATAATAATGATAAGAAGATGATTTTAACTTTGAGGGCTAAATTTCACTGAAATTGCTCTAAATTATGTTTACAAGGGCTTCTTCAATACAAATATTCATGAAGTGGAAAAACATGGTACTCTTTAAAGTTTAATTTGCAAATTTTTTATAAGTATGATGCAGCAGTTCTTTCCAAATCGGACTAGAGCGATCATGATACTGTTACTAAACATGATCTTTTCTTTCTGGTAATTCTCCCGCAGATTTTGTACGAGGCTTGAACCTTGAGAGCAAAGAGGAAGCCATGGCTCAGGTTCTTTCCCACCTACCCCTCCTCCAACCCAGCAGTACGGAGGCCAAGGCAGAGTACCTCAAGCTCATCCCAGAGATCCTCAGCTACATGCAGGACAAAGGCATCCTTCTAGAGGAGGCACACCAACTCTTCACATACCTAGTCATACACCCTGCTCTCAGCTGCGAGGAACAACTCCCAAGGAGTAAATGGATCAACCAGTTTGACGATCACCAGTCCTTCTCCCCATCATCGTGTTACTCCAGTCAGCTGGGCTCAGACCAGCTGGTGTCACCGTTCCTCAAACCATCCCCCTACGCCTCCCAGGTGGGGTCAGAGGGGTCCTCAACGGGGCTCCTCAGAACGGGGATGTGTGGTGATTGGTATCAAGGGAGTGGTGGAGGTGATGGGGGTGGTGGAGGGGGAGGAGGAGGACTTCTGGTGGGGTCAAACTCCTTTCATCAACCTCTCACAACAACCATGTCTGCACCACCAGCTGTCAATGTAACAGGAGCTTCAACAGGTATGTAACATATTTCATGTTTATTGACTCATCATTATTTCAAAATGGTAAATTAGTAACTCATTACAGGACTTCATAATAACTATGTTGTCAGGAGTCATATTAAGGCATGGAAAAATTGGGTCCTGCTTTAACCCTGTAATAAAATAAGTTTTTATGACCGTCATAGTAAATGGACTGCTACTGAAAACCATGATTGCAATTTACATGCATTCATGTTATATTTTGCTGCTTGTCCTTTAAATTAGATGTTTAATATTGGGGGAATATTCTCCAGATTTGACCTGTCAGGATGCACTTTCCATTTATTTTGGTCAATAATTTTTTATATATCCTGAATGCAGCTGCAGTTTATTTGAGAAGTACACTGCTCCTATTTCATTTCTTGTGTCTAATTTTAGTCATGTTTTCCTGTTAGTTGAATATACGTCAATTATTTCAAGCTGTTTCCAAGGAAGAGAGTTGAATCACTCATATTTCATCAAAATATGATCGTTTTTGTCATCTTGCAGATGATTGCCTTCTTGGCAAAGGAAAGAGGAATAGCTTCTTAGAAGAAAAGAGTGGAATGAAAGGTGAGTTGATTTTCTTATGGTATCTTCATGGTTCCATAACCTACATGTATATATAAATACAGTGTACAAGAAAGTCTTGATATATTATTTGAATTCTCTTAGTGAACCCTCTATTAAACACCATAGGTTCTGCAATCACACTTTTATTAGTATTTTCATGAATCTTTAATAACCTGGTTATATGGCTTAAAATTTAGAAGTTTTCTCGAAATCTAAATAAAGACTGTGGGTGATTTCTTTTCTTATTGATAATGAACATTGAACTCATGGAAATATTTATATTGAGGGGTTAGTGAAGCTTAGTCATATACACACACCTGTTATTCTCTATGAAGACACTTTACTTTTATGAATGAATTTAGTCTGTGACCTTGTTAGCAAATTTGAAATCTATATTTGCTAGTAAAAGGTCAATGTTGTTAATCTTGCATGAATGTCTAATTTGCACATGTTGTGTAGCTGTGTATGTTGCACAATGTTATGCACAATACAAACAAAATATGCAATGCATAAATATGGGGAAAAAGTCTTTTTTTTTTGTTAGAAAGAGATTGCCCCAAACAGTAGTATTTTTGTATAATAGATAGGTCATGGTTGATTGTATTATGGCTAGGTCAAATTGGTGAGTCACTTGATAGTTTCCTGTTTGAAGGGAGAAATAGAAGATTCATTCACAATACGTACAAATGATTACGCATCAGATAATCTTAATCCAATAGAATGAGGAACAAAAGCCTGTGAAAAGGGGCACCAAGTTGGACTGTTTATAAACTTGTATTCTTTTTTTAATGATGTTGCTTGTCTGACACTCTTATTTGTTGTTGAAAGAAGAACAAATGCTTGTGAAAAAAAAGTATAGCATGTTTGACAATTGAGTATTTGATTTATATTTTAATGTGATTTTGCATTTGTATCACTAAAGCATTGAGATTACATCTCTGTTTCCCTACTTCAGTGTGCCACTTGTATATCTTTATGAAAATTATTAAATTCCTAATTTCAGTATTGTTGCATTAACATTTGATGTTTGCTTTGTCATGACAGATGTACCAACATGGCTGAAAAGCTTGAGATTACACAAGTATACAAGTCTGTTTGAAAGTATAGACTATAATGAAATGATGGCACTTTCTGAAAGGCAGCTGGAAGAAATGGTAAAGAACCTTATCTCCATAGATATCAATCATTTCTTACTTTTTTTTAAAACTTTTTTTATTTTTGGGGGGGGGGGGTGGGGGGGGGGGCTTTAAATTTACATTGTACTTTTTCATTAATATTTAGTCTTTGTGATTATCAGTTTGCACATTTTAGTGATATTTATTTTCACATTTCATAGAGTAATTCATAAGATTACTTTGTGTGTACAGTGTATGGAAACATACAATGGAATTGATGTGAAGCAGAATAAATAGTATCAAACAATTTTTTTCAATTGGAAGAAAAGTTATGTTTATGTATCAATGTCTTGAAAGAATTTTAGGCCCACCCATTAGCTTTAACAATCCCATGTATCAACTATTAATTCAATGACCCATGCTCTGCCTTATAATGCATCTTGTAATGTACATGTACTTTATATAAAAACTATATTGATATACTATGTACATCCTTGAATACATCATATGATCTGACAGTGAAAGAATGATATCCTTGTGTGCCGGTTAACTAGTATATTTAATTCTCTGTAATACCTTATCATGTGGTGTTCTTAACGTTGCTCAGTAAATCATGTGATGTGGAACCCAGTGAATGATACCCTTCAGCTATTTGTTTTACTCTGTACTTTCTCATGTACAATACCGTACGTTACATTGACAACATGATCATGTGATGTGGGACTGATTGAATGGTGATTGTGTGTTTATATTATCACAGGATGTGACGAAAGGAGCGAGGAATAAGATCATGCTCAGTATACACAAGTTGAAAGAGAGGCAACCCATTCTCAGAAATCTAGAAAAGGTCAGACAAGATTGAATTGATTAGCATGTGATGCCAACCGCATTTCATGTTTCACTATGTCTGTAACTTTCTTTTAATGTTCTCATTTTAAAATACTTTTTTTCTGAAGTACTCTATTTTAATATCTACGTTATTATTTCAATGCTACAGATATTTACAACATGCATAATATACACCTAGGGATGTTTAAGGCACTTGCAGTAGGGATGTCAAAGCCTTCAAGAGCTTGTAATTAGGCATATTTCAAATTGTTCAAGTAATTGAGAGTCTAAGAAATGCCCAAACTTTAGAAAGTGCATTTCACTCATGTAATTAAGGAACTGTTGACAAATATTATATCTTATCATGATCAATTATATTCTCAATGTATTAGAGGAAGAACAGTTGATGGCTAGAGACCCAAGCAAGTTATGCAATAAGAGTTTTGAAAGATATCACAGTTTTAATCGTAAAATGATAAAGTTTATTGTGGGTGAACAACATTTAGGCCTTTCTTTAAATTCTATTCTGCTGGGTTAAATAATGTATAACTTGATGTAAGTAATACTTGTTAGTGAAATGCACTGTGAGCATAATTGAATTTAACAAATAACTAATTTGCAAACAATCACTCGTTTGGTCATGCATGTGTACTTCCCGATGAGTACTAAAAACTTGCTATCCTTATACATGTATTTCCCTCTTAAAGGTATTATGCATTGTTGGTGACAGTGAAAGGGTCAAGAATAGATGCACTTGCCAAATAAATGGATAAGTCATAGAAAAGCAAAATTTCTTTTTAACACTAATAATTAGAAACAATGATTCATTCTCCTAGAACGTTCTTATATGCCTTTAGAGAATATTCAGATAGGTGTTTGCACTATTCAATCAGTTATATCTTTGTTGAATATATTAAATCATTTGTTTTGTATTGTTAAAAGTTATTGGTTAACAAGTTATGAGTACTTAGTAAGGATAAAAATACTCTTTAAAGCCACACTTTCCTACTTGTAGCTACTTGCTCCCTCTATATAGAAAACAATCGGTGACCATTGGTCCCCCATGATCCTCTTTTTCTTATGTTAATTGAGAGCCAAGTTGATAAGATAACCCCCTGTCCAGTGACCTTGCAGGGCGGTCTAATCCCTCCTATAAACTAGTACAGATAAGCTTTAAATGGTTCTAACTAGAATACCTTCTCTTATAATGCAGGACATCATGTCAACGGGTAGCTCCAAGAACCTGAGGAACGCACTCAACGACATCAAGAACATCATCAACACACCGATGCATGCCTTCAACCCCAAAGAGTACCGAAGCAGCAGCAGTAAGTCTGAGGACATCGGTACCAACCCTGCCGGTGTGGTGGGGGACATGAGGCCAGAGAGTGGTACGGACTCTGAACAAGGCTCCATGCCGGTCCAAGAAGGAGACTTGCCAGGACAGATCACAAGGTTCATGGGCAAAAGTAAGCTGTTTATTCTCTTTTATTGGCATAGGGACTTCCCAGCCCCTTATAGTGTCCACTATGAATTGTCTTTGTATATTGTCTTTATCCACAGATTGCCACTACAGTCGAGTCATTGTCAGTGTCCAAGTAGGTATTCTGATATCATTTCAGGAGAACCAGAATGGTGTTAAATCATATTATTTAATGCAGATTTGAAACCCTTCTTGCTTTCAAATGCAAGGTATAGAAGAAGTTCAAAATAGAGATTTTGATGAGTTGAATTTCCTTACTCTTTACTCAAAGAAGAGTCAATTTTGTGTACCAAGTACATTGTCCAAGTGGCAAAAAAAAAGAAGGAAACTGTCTATTTCATTGCTGACAGGTTTAAAAATGCATGAATAATTTCAACCGTTAAAAATATGTAACATAGACTTAATGAAGGTATTTACAAGGTGAGTATGATAAGAACATCCGGAGATGATTTCCTGCTTTAGGTAAATGTGAATTATTGCTGCATGAAACATTTCTCGTAAAAATAGGTTTTTGATTCAGTATGACACACTTTTTTTCTTAGATCCCAGCCCAAGATATTTTTGGTTTCATTACCAAGAGGCACATTGCATAATTGCAATCTCATGCCAACATCGAGAGTTGATAACAACATGGATAAAAACCCAATGCACAGTTTAAACAAGCAAGCCTGACACTTGATTTGATGTGTGAAATTCTTGTATCAAAATATAAAGATTTTTGATGAAACAAGTGCTTGAATTGATGAGTATTTTATCATAATGACCTGTCTTCTTTGATAAATGAAATATTCACATACAGTAATTTATATCACCCTGTTTAGATCAGTACTGTATCAAGGCTTGAAGATTGGAATGAAAATATAATATTACATAATAAAGAGCAATTCATTAAGACAGGATTACAAACTGAAGCAATGAGGAAGTTCATAAAGATTAATTACAAAAATGAATGTCTTAAACATCGGTCTCATAGGAATACATATATTTTATGAATATTGAATAATGACAGGGCAAATTCCCAAGAGAAGAACCAATTGGTTGAACGACCATACCAATGTAAAGACAGCATTCATCATGAAGTTCATGTCTGTACCTTTTAAGAGGCATGATAATTCTCCAGTACATAGTACATCAAACACTTTAACCTTTCCAATAAATATACCTCCTGATCTTTCCACATAAAGAAGCTATATAATTATTTTCTGCAAAGGAACCCTTATCCAGCATTTCTGAATTGCTGTCTATACCCAGCCCTCCCCAGCCTCTCTCTTTAACACATGGAGCATACCATACTGCGTAAACGAGATGCTCGTATGTTAAACTGTGTTGCTGTCACTTCCCCTTCAAAAAGTTTGCTCAGTACCTTATATAGAATGCCATGGGAGTCATGCCAAAAAGGTATGGATGTAATATATTAGGCCTGATTAAATTAAGTTACGAAGTTTCCTTTTCATGACAGAATAATCCCTATATCAAGTGTACGTGATATACCTCATGTGAGCTCTAGTGATAGAGAATGTTGGCACTTAACCTGATAAGGAAAGATTTATTTTTTAAATATGAAAACAGTAAATTCATGCTGATGATCCATTCCACACAGAGTTTCTGAAACGATTTTTTTTTTAATGATTAGTTTATGTAATTAAATATTTAGATCTTTCTTTTCACATTCATTAATTGGGTAAAATTCATTCAGACTTCTTTTCTCTTCATAAATTAGATCAAATTTATAAATAATTCTTAAATCACTTTGACCTTCTGCACATGATCTTTAGGGGGGAAAAGGGTTGGGATGGGTTGAGATGGGGTAGATCGACAATATTGGATGCTCGTTGCTTAGTTTCAAGCATACATTGTACACATGCTTTCTTAGCAGTCAGTTAAAAACAAAACATCAAACCAATATTCATTCGAGATTGTAATAAAACATGAATTCTTTCATTTGTATGTAGAGAAACTTCATTTTGAATGATTCTGAATGATTCTGAAATGCATTATTTGCAATAATCAAGATATGTGAGCCTTTTCATCAACAAAACTGTAAGAGATGACTGATTGTCACATCCGATTGCCTTATCCAATGGTTGAGTTATTCCTTTTCCTGTGTATACATTCTCTATCCCCTAGAGACATCAATTCTATCCTTTTAGAAATCATATTTCTAAAATCCCAAAGCTTTCACTCTAAGATAAGGCAAAAACAGGTTCTTGGCAACCACATGGACCACCAACATTTTACTAGACGAATTTGCAAGTGATGAGTATTTCAAAATGAAATGATGCTTTCTGTAGATGTGATTAAAGCATGTTGTAAACTGCTGTGTCATGAATATACAGCCTTACTACCTATTAAAGTACAGATTTCAACATCTCAGCATCTTTACATTTACTTTCATCTTGAAACAAAACAAACAACATTGAATTGTACTAAAATTAGAGCCGACAATAGGATTTGGATGCTGTGAAAAAGTGATATCTCTATTTACACTGGTTTTGATACGGTACCTGAAACAAGCAGTACTTGTAGAATTGTTGATCATGCTCATGCATTGATAACGCTCTTTCATTCATTTCAGTGTGTGGTACTTCCATAACTTTTGTTATTGGTTATTCAGAAGGTCTTGGTTTTTATTTCTCAAAATTGTTGCTAAATTCCTGAAGAGGTCCTTTTGTTTAAAGACAAAATGAAACTTTTGTGGCTTTCATGCTTAAAAAAAGGTCTTGATTCATCAATACTGTTTATGACTCAATACTACAAACAACCAAGTCAAATTTACAATGACTGCCCCCGCCCCCTACTCTATTACAACACTGACTTTTTTTACAAAATGAACATGAAGCAGAATCCCCTTTTTAAAATGTATTTG
Organism: Strongylocentrotus droebachiensis; assembly: GCA_035222895.1. Classification (NCBI taxonomy): domain Eukaryota; kingdom Metazoa; phylum Echinodermata; class Echinoidea; order Camarodonta; family Strongylocentrotidae; genus Strongylocentrotus; species Strongylocentrotus droebachiensis. The sequence goes on along the minus strand of JAVYIG010001680.1, from coordinate 229,186 downwards.
TATTTAGCATTATATGGTAATCATTAACAAATTTGATGATTATCACCAACTATTTATTTGTCCTTCTTAGTAGAACTTTAATTATGAAAAATTATATGACCTCTCTCTTTTATGATTATTCTTTCCCGATTGGTGTCCCTGTATTTTTGTCGCTATTGTTGTTGGTTTCCTTTTTTTATAGTAAAGCAAGTGTCCATGCATTACTTAATTTAACCCCTCTCCTCTCTTCCCCCCTAGTAAAGAAAGAAGAGTGAGTTAATGATGCTGTTTAATAAACAAAGGATCTAAGTTTATGCTAATGAGGGGGCTGTGGGGTGATAGCATAGTGATAAAGATCAACAAGAGTAAATAAGGAGACATGTGATTTGGATGAGTAACATTCATATTTAGAGTATTTAGTTTCCTGTACTTCTCTCAGGCAGGATATTGACGTAGCAAGCTTCATATCCTCACACTCAATAGCTCTCACAATGTACATCAATCTGACATCCATTTGTTTTTAATAGAAGGAAATGATGTGAATCTTTTGCACAATAAAAGCTATTGACACAGGGATACAAACAGATGTTTTAATTGCATTTAAAAGGACTTTTAGGATAATTTAATTCTATATACTTATTAATAAGAATAGGTTTTTAAAAATATATTTAGGGCAGAAACTGGGTAATTCTGAAATTAAAGACTTTTGTTTGTTTTTTGGTTTGTACAAAAACTGTACTTTTGTTTATGTTCAGGCCACTTCTAAGTCACACAAAGTATTTAAATTTCCACCAAGCCTGGGCCCCGTCTTATAAAGACTTGATACTTATCGCACTTATTTGCGATTAGTATCAATCGCAACTATATACATGAGAGAAATGAGCATGCATTGGGTTTGCTGTCTTTACCTTTCAAGTGACTGTCATATTTTGTTTCCTCCCCATGCAGTGTGCACTCAGCTGCTGATGACGCCGAGACCTCATGAAGAAACGATAACGCAGTACTTGCAGCTCCTAGACAAGTGCTATAACCATGAGGCATTCACCACGGCACAGAAGAGCAAGCTATTGTCATGGAGAAAGAACTGCCAGAAATTCAGTCCAAACCCATACGCCAGAAAATTATCTATCGATAGCAAGCAGACCAGAGGGTAAGCTGCCTGCCCAGTACAATTTAATCCAATATCAGCCATCAATGAGCTCAATTTATTATATTCCTACATGTATACCCTTGGAAAAAATCTTTCCATAGGTGTGAATTTGCAGACAAAAAAAAGGCTCGCGTTCACAAAACTTGTCATCAGTGACAACTGACATTTTTTTGTTATGAGTTACTGAAATCCTTGCTTCTGATAGGTTATCAGCAGATTTGTCACTGAATTTTGTCATTTGTCATTGAAAAAAGGCTTTGGGAAATGCCCCCCCTCCCCCCCCCCTCCCCCCCCCCCCCCCCCCCTCCTGATGTATTCATATATGAATGTTGTTAGAAGAATACAAGGGCATATTTCGTGTTTGATAACCTGACAAAATATTGACATCTTTTCGTATATAATGCTGAATCAGACATGTAAAGCTATCACCTCTGCTTCATGTCCAGGGGTCCAGGGGTAGTGTCTTCAATGCACCCAGCTACCTGACTCTCATAAACAAGTGATTTGCAAGGGATCAAAGGATTGGAGGCAAATTGTGTGGGAGAGGGGGGATTTATCCTGATTTACATATATAACCAATTTACAGGTTCTCTGAAGTGTGTGAGTGCGTGTGTGTCTTGGGATTTTATGGAGTGCTCGTCGGGATTGTATAGAGCGTGTTTTTAATGCAGGGTTCATGGATTCATTCTTTGTCTTATTTTCACTGAATATTTTTAATTGCCAATTATGCAGCGGCTCTTCTAAAGAACGCACATCCATCATAGAAATTGATCTCCACTTCCATGTACAGCTGTAGTTTTCCGTGGAATGTAATGAGTCCGTGAAAATGTTTTCATCCATGTATGGATGGACCTCATGAGTATGTCAGAATAAGTTTGACAAAACTCTGGAACGCCTTAACTAGCATTTCCATGTTATTGCCCTGTACTATTTAAAAGTTAAACTTGTGTTATGTCATCAAGAGGCAGAGACATGACAACAAAAGACATGTTATTTCCTACCTCGCGTAATGTATCAAGCAAATTCTTAACTGGTAAATTACTAATGAAGTAAAGATCAGATATCAAACCAAGATAATATATGCTCTCCAGGGGAGTGTGAGTGTGCAATGTTAAGTACAACATCACAATTGAATCAGCAACTAGGATATTAATACCAGTACTTTAAACGCATTGGGTGGTTACTTGTAAATATTATTTTGTTTATTCCTGGAAAACAAATGAAATATCTTATTGGTTAAAAATCACATAACCAGCAACAGACCATATTCCAACTCATTTCCTTCGTAATTTGTTACAGATGGAGTCATTATTCAGGAGCATTCAACGAGCACGTCGCGGGTAGCACGGGTGTGTCTGTAGGGGGTAGAAGACCAGTCAGTAGACAACCCTTTGGGGGTCTGTCACAACCACATCTCAACCCACTACTATCTATGAGTAGCCTCGGAAGCCCCAGCCAGGCATACAGACAATCACCGGGTAGTAACATGTTATTTCACAGACAGGTAAGTCCTCTTTGGTCTTTACATTTAATACAATTTGATTCTTCATTCTTTGTGTGGACTCAAATTTGGCCTTGTCAGAAAGAATGGGCTCCTATCTCTTTCGATGACCAAGAATGGCTTGGAAATTATTAAATAAAGAAAGATTTATGAATAGGAAAAGAGTAAAAGATGAAAAAACAAAACAAACTATTACAACAGTTTTAATAGTCCAATGTCATACTCCACATCAAATTTTTACAGGAAGGGAAAGTCTAAAGATCAAATTGCAGTGATATCTCGCAATTGTAGATTTGGTGATTCTGTATAATGTTTATTGATATCAACAATGGAAAACCAATGTAGGTTTATAATTGTGAGAAAATCAGGCTCCATGGTATTGTTTTGATCAATCTAGTTTTAAACATTTCAAAAGTTCCATGAACTGTATCTATAGTCTTAAATATTATGAATGCTTAATGTATTGGTTGAGGTAGACTTTATATTGTTGGTACTATAAGTCTGACTTGATTTCAGCATAAATTACATGAAGTATGCTGTATGCATATAGTTCAAAAAGTTATCTGCCAAGATATGGGGAAGGAGGATCAAATACCCCCCCCCCCCCCCTTTCCCCCTCCTTCCCATTATCCTTCCCCGTCACTAGTCAGCACAGCATGAGTATGGTTGAGGTTAATAATTGGGTCAATCAATAAATCCTGATGCCAGAGAAATTGCAAAATTATATTTTTAAGAAAGAGGGCTCACATGCTCCCCCTGGAGGGTAATGAAAGAAAAAAAAAGTAATGTCACATGCACTCTCGCGTCATGTGACTTTCTACTCACTACCCAGCAACACAGGATCTCTTTCATTGCTAATGTGGAAGTGAAAATTACTAATACCCAGTATTATGTGAATCATCTTCCTCTCTTGAAGTCGTCTCTCTCTCTCTCTCTCTCTCTCTCTCTGTGCATGTGAACTTGTCAGAGCTTAAATACGTCCCAGTTTACACCTCTGTGGTATTAAGGCTTTCAGCTGCCAATGATATCGGCCGGCAGAAAGGCTGTCTGTCTGTCACTCATCTTACTTTGTATTTATGTCACCCATTGTTCACACTTAAAGAAACAGATCTTTCTTTTTGTACTTGATTGAAGTGAATTCTCTAGTCTGTCTCATTTATAAAGTTTTGTGTAGTATATATTGAAATTATCTGGGGCTAGTAGCAAACCTGTGGATTGTAGCTGTAATAAACATATGGTAATGATGGAATGAATATAGGTTTATCCACACTGAAGGGTGATCATTTTTATTGCTGGAGATGATATGAAATCCATCCATTTTAAACTTAAATAAAGCATACAATGAAAGAGAGAAAAGGGTGAGGAAAATAGTGAGGGAAGATGTGAATTCATATCGTTACCCTTTCTATTTACTTAACCGTTTTAGCACCTTGTTAGAATAGGAAACTATTATACATGCTTACGTTACATAATGACTCGTTTCTATTTGTGATATGAGCATTTGTTTCATTTTGCTGAAAGTGACCTAGTGGCAAAGTGGAACAAAGGCACTTATAACATACATTATAAGGGGTCAGTCCTGAATTTCATACCTCAGTAGTAGTGCATTTCTATCAATTTGTTGTTACTTTCTGATATTTTAAGTTTAAATTTACACTTACTCAGAGCATGCTTTTTATTTAGAAAATTAATTTGCATTTTGCTGTCGTTGTAAATGTTTGTTAGGGTATCCCTTTAAGCTATTAGGGGGGAACTCATGAGTAGCCATCCAGTGAGAATAGACAGGAAACATACAGGGAACGTGTGGAGACTACAAAAAGTGAAGTCTCATTAAATCATTATAGTGGAAATGATTAACTTTAAAGATAAGTGCGGTAGACTTGTTAGAGGGAAAGAAAGAAAGACAGAGAGAGAGAGAGGGGGGATGTGTTAGTGGGATTTATATAGATAGAGAGAGAAAGAGAGATAGAGAGTGACTGGGATAGGATGGGATGGATTACAAGTTAGAAGAGAAATGACACTCCTGGCAGTCCATTATTATGAAATACAATGTGTCACTCATTTGTCAATAACCATAGTATGCTACCTTTTATCTACCTTTTATGTGTTGCATAGTTTTTATCGTATACGGCAAATGAAGAAAATGCCTTGTTTTTCAAACCTTATATTTTGATCAAAATCATTTATTTTTGCTGGAAAATCATTGTGGGAAATTGTTTTGGGGAAAAAAAAGAGAAAAAATTACCTTATGGTGTGTTTGAAGAGTGTGCAAGTTTGTGAATCTAGTAATGATCTACCTTAAAATCTTTTCTACAATGTTTGTTTGTTGGTTTTCCTACTGCGAATAACCTTTCTGTGTTTGTTTCTTGGTTTTCCTGCCATGAAAAGTACTTTGAACTGATCTAGCTTTACATTATCTTAACTGCTAAGTCATCGTTTTTCACTATTGAACAATTGTCCGCATATATATTTTTATCATGAGTACTGACTGAAGATTCTTTCTCTTCCCATCCCATAGTCTCTTGGTGGAAACCCCCACTCCATGGTGCAGAGGACCAAGTCCGCCCCCAACCATCGACGGTCATCGCAACCAGCTCCGCCCACATACTCACCCCAGCACCCACCCCTAACCAGGGCGGAGACGCCTCTTCACTCCCTCGGAGAGCCAGACATCACAGATAGATTAGAGATGCTCTGTAGGAGTGTAACGGAGCATGCGTTAGGAGGTAAGAAGATGCTCATATCATTAGGTTTTTTTTTAAAACTCATATTGATGACAGTTGAAGTCTTTGAAGCTATGTTTACATGCTGTTTCACTCAATTGATCGGACTGTATAGATGTTGCATAGTTTATGGTCTTGTTTTGCTTACAATGTTCCATATCATGCCAGACTATTGATGCAATAGGCATGTTCCTTCCCAGACATTGGACTAAAATCTGTAGATTTATTACCAAAAATAGAAATTAATAAGTGCATTGTCTTATCTATTTACCAGACATGTTAAAGCCAGCCTTATTAATCCACAATAATATGTTTTTGATTGGCAAAAATGTCTGTTGATGAGAGGTATCGGTGTAAATGTCACTTCCAATCATTTTCAAGACACAGATTTTTTCTTATTAAAGATAAGGAGTGTTTGCTTTTCCAAAGGGCAGATACCGGTACCTTTTTCACTAGAATCTTAAGTCTATAGAGGAAGGATGATCTGGTATTTTGATAACGATTATCTATGTATTGATATGAAGTTTATCGTTAAGAATCATGCTCCTTGGGACTAAATGAAGATTGCTTGATATCCATCACCAAAAGGTTAAGGGAAATGAAATAAATTATTATCCAAGACAAGGGGGGGGGGGACAGGTCCTCTTGATCACGCTACCGTAGTCTTATATCATTTACATTGATGTGCAACATTCATCAGATCCATATGTTTCTTTGTTTCATTTTCACACGTTTCTTTCTTTCTTTCTTTTTTCCTTCTGTACAGATGAAGCAGATCACAATGGAGAAATGGCCGGACATTGACATCCCTACCCTTTCGCCAAGGAACTGACAAAGAGCGGGATAATGGGATAAAACGACAAATAAAGACTGCATCAGGAGTTGGATTCCTCCCAGTTGCCCTCCGGCTACCAGAACCCAAGGTGGCTTCAATACCAGCTCTCCGTATCTGCCGGTCACCGAATATGGGCATCAAGGGCTTTTCATGATGACACCAAGGAGCGGTCTAAATTCTGCACCATGAAGACAATGTTGGGCATTGGCTGGCAAAACATATGGGACCCGTTTCACAAAGCCTTTTTTTGATGACAAATGACAAAAATCAGTGACAAATCTGCTGATAACCAATCCGATGCAAGGATTTCAGTAGCTTATTACATTTGTCACTGATGACAAGTTTTGTGAAACACCCCCCTGATATTTTTAGATAGGACAGTAGTTTCTTTGAGCAAGAGGTCACGGAAGACTTTATATTTTTGGTGGCAGTATTAACTTTGTTTGGAATAAGCAGCTGTGTGAGATATGTGCATGGAAGAGTATACGTATAGACTGTAGGGTGATTATTTGTAGGCCATCTTTGGTTCCTCCTAGGCGACAAGTCAAGTGTCACAGAAACTCAGGGGGTTGTTTTCAGTGAAGAATGCAAATTTCTAGAGTGAGAGGTTCGCAGCATTTTGTGTTCACAAGGCTGTAAAAGTCACTCTCTCAATCCATGGTATCACATAACTGCTACCAGCTGATCAAAGTGGTTGGCTTTGATGGATAGAAAAGGATGGGACATTTAAGATATGTTGTGCTTCCTGTTTGTGATATCATGCTAAATTCTCAACTAGGTAGCAGAATCTTAAAATTTTGCAATATAGTGTAGGCGATAACATGCCTCAGAATGTAGAAAATCATTTTCTAATCAATTAAACTCTCAGAATTAGCACACTTATTGTCCACTCATTGCCAGCACAGTTTGATAAATTTTCAATCATAAATCCTAGACCAAAATAGATTGCTCAACTCTAGCGTTACATTGTACCCACATGCCACTGGATTATGACAAAGTCATGCACCCAGCACAAGACAATACACGTTGGTGAACGTGCAGTACACAGATTACATAGTTGACTCATTCGGTGTATACTGTGTAGGCAAATGTCCTTATCATTCATAAGTCACTTCTTACTGAGCTCAGCAGTGACTGAAGAAAGAGGACCCTTGCTATTCAACAGGGCACTGCACTTTGGGCTTAAATCTCACAATAAACGCACCGAGATGCAATAGTGCATAAATGCTTATTTTTTATTTGGCACAATTCTACCCACTTGGAATTTGACTAGGTGGTGCTATGTAAAGATCAGGGTAGTCCATCACTCTTATGATAAAAAAGGATTTTGACATTGTGACAAAATTAGTGTGCTTACCGGTATGTGCATTTACCAGTAATTACTGTCTAGGAATCCAACTCCTTATTTAGTTCTAGAATTTTGTGTCTTGAATTCAGACATACAGTTTTACTTTGTTAACTAATCTTGATAGATTCACTGGGGTATAGTGTTTGACCAGGTTATAGTCTTTGGGGCCCTCACTTTTGACAAATAGAAAAATGGCTCAGTATATTCTAGAACTAGTATAGTATTTACTTGTTGTATAGATATATAGTGAATTACTATGTTTCCCCTTGAGTAGAATACAGTGATATTCATTCAAGATGTCTTTTTTTCTTCTTCTTCTTCGATTTTATGAATCAAAAAGTCAAAGGTATGGGAAAATGATGTTTGTAGAGAAGCCGGTTATTCTCAGTTTATTTTTTTTCTTTTTGGATAAGAACAAGACAAAGAGGTATTCCATTTGAAATGTGTGATTTCAAATAAATGTGTATATATATATATCTATAGATGCTGTCATTAGTATCAAATTTATTGTCTACTTTTTTTATAATATGTTTTTTGCCAGTGCATGATGTGAACATGAGTTTCATTGCATGTAGTGGTGAATGGACACTTGTTCAAAGAAGAAAAAAAATGCATAGGTAATGCATTCAATTTTCCTTGTGGCTATTTATTTCCCAATTGTTTGTTCAGTCACTTACGGTTAAGAGTACCAAAATGTTAATGTTTGTATTTATTCTTATAAAATAAGCGAATCCATTTATTATAGATATATGGCAGCATGTAATGTGTCTCTTTATTGAAACATTGAAAGAAATGGCTTGTTTCAAAATTGGAAAATGCATGAAGATAAGAAGTGTGTAGAAGAAATGTTATGGCCATGCAGTCTACACTAGTAACTTTGGAACCCAGCAAAAGGTTACTGGAAACCCTTAAAAATTTAGAAGTTAAACATTTGGAAGCTGAATGCATTACCATTTATTTTTTTCTTTTCATATATATGAATATATATATATATATCCTTTAAACCACAAACTGTTTTATTTTTATTTTTCACATGCTGCACATGGAAATTTCTATTCATATTTTGAGTACCATTATTTTTGGTTCATCGTAGATTATGATTTGTATTTGTAATTGGAAAAAAAAAGAATCGATCAGTATTTTGTCATATTAAAGAAAAAATATGAAACCAGTCTACAAGCAATTGAAAGTGAGCCATCAGATAGACCAAATACACAATATTTAGAATAGTCTGTCTGAGATGTATGGAATACCTTTCATTGATTATTTTCATAAATCTAGTGCTAAATTTGTCATGCAAATGTATTTTTACAGAGATAAAGGTTTTTACATTACCATTTGATCTGTATCTGACAATTTGAAAATGATGTTTATTGATATTGAATCTCAAAACCAATGAAAAATACTTAAAATGGTGTGTGGTCAAAGGTGATGATATATTCTATATTTCTTTTGAAAAGAGTGCTATTTTGAAGAGAAAATTGTTTAAGTATTGATATGATATATATATAAAAACATAAAATGTGTATAGAAAATGCATGTATATGTAGAGCATATGCTTACAGAAAATGCTGGAAAAACCCAAACTGGTTTGAGTTGCATTTTTTTTTTAAATTGACGATAGAGTACGATTTATGTGAATTTCTTGAAGAAATTGTGTTCAGTCGTGTAGCAGGAATTTCACCAGCTGACAAGAACTTTGTGAGATCAGATTACAGATGTTTTGCTACAAGATTTTATCCTGAAATTATATTTTTTTCTTCTGTGAAATCATTGTCTAAACCGAACTATGGCATTCTTTTTCTTGTATACAATCTGCTGGTTACAGCTATGCTTGAGGCATATGCTGTCAGAAGATGCCATATTCAACACAATGTATTTTTACGAGCTGTTTGACACAGCAGATGGACTCCTCTAAACTCAAGCTGGTAGAACAAAATTAGAAAGAATTTTCTTTTAGAATACGTGATCATTGTGATTTTGTGAGTAATGTTGAACATTATCGTGATATTTTTCTTGTTTTGAAAGAAGAGTTAAAATAAGACAAGGGAAACCCTTCAAAATGGACACCAAAAAGTGAAAATTAAAATAAGCAATGTCCAACGAGATGGAAACTAGAAATTGAAAAAAAGCAAGTATCTGTTAGTAATAAACAGTAACAGTTACTGTTTATTTTCTTACAATAACTGATGTGAGTCATTGAAACCTATTCTTATATTTTGGGGGAAATGATAAAAACTATTGAAAGTCTTGAAAAAGATCAATCAAACTTTCTTGCTAGCAGAGAATTAGTTACAATGATGAGAAGCATTTGAATAAAAACCACCAAAACCTTTTTTTCACTCCTTTAGATGTTGAAAGACACATGACATTAGAATGATTCACACCTTAGAATCCTGTGTCAAAACACATGAACCTTTTCTTCTTGCAAATTCGCAATGATGAAGAATTATTCAATCAATATTATTCATGTTTGCAATAGGAAGGTATTTTGGTGGTTTTCATGTAACCATTGGTTCAAAGTTCTCAGTCATATGATGTGTTGTTGAAGGAAGACTAATTTTTGTAGCTAGATTTGAAAATGAAAACTCAACCAGTAAAAGTCATGTCTCTTTTTATTGGTGCTGACCAAAAACTGCATTTTCCATCAAATTTATCAGGAATATAGCACTCTAAAACTACATTCATATTATTTTGATATTCTCAGTATGGACAGAATTCAATCTATTTTAGTAGTGGTACACATGATTACAATTTTGCATTAGTTAGCAAAGAAATAGTAGCACGGGCAGAAAAATTATTTAAATGTAAGAAAGATTTAAAATCAACAAGGCAGAGCCCAAATGGAATATTTAGAAAGTAATATCAAAATATATCAGTGACGATATTGCATTAAGGTACACTGTTATCTACATGTATTATTGAGATTATTTCAAACACCTTATTCGAAAAAGATTCCCGTCCATATCTAATTTTTATGTACATGTATTCTATATGCTATTTCCTACAATGATCTTCAGTTACATTATATTCTGGCTGTAAACAAAAGATAATTCTCCCACTGTAATGCTATGTTCATTTCTTTATATTCTAATCCTGATTGAAGAATTAAAAAAAGTTTTATTCAAATTCCCCATTTTATATATCTTTGTCATTGATTTTATGTTTGGATTCATTTTCCTTCTGAGTTTGTTGAATAAGACATTGCCATATTTTAGCTGCGATTCTCTAGTACACCTATTCATCATCTTTTGCTATAGCTCATCCTTTTGGAGGAAATCTCAACATTTTTGCCTTAAAATCCTGAACATCTCAATTCTATTGAAGTTTGACCAAATAGCACATGCCTGGTTCTTCTTAAATATTACTACTTTCTCACTTAGGAAATTCATATTTCTTGCTTGATCTGCAACGCTTAAAGAAAGCACAATCTGCCTCACTTGCTCAATGAGTAATGCAACCAATTTCTGAGGCATATGATGGGTACATTTAAAGTCGATGTCAACTTCATAAATTTGTGGTAAAATAGTGGTACAAAGTGATCCGTTCTTCCGTAACTTAAAGTGTGAACTGGTTGACTACTTAATGAGATAACTTGGACTGGGTCTATGGGTAATATATGTATATGTTGAACCAACATCCATTTTAATTTATTCATTAATGAAATGAATCTAAGCAGACTGAAGGAAAATTGTTGATGTGTTTATGGATGCATCAAAAAGAATTTTCTGTTCTAAAGTTGAAAGCAGATGTGTTGATATGTGATTCTGCGAAGAAAAGAGGAAATGGTTAGTATTTAAAATGAGATGAAGTTTTTCTTCGGTCCCATCACTTCACCATTAGTTCTCTCTCCTGGTTGTTTCTTGCACTTCATGCACATCTTACATATCACATCTAAAATATAACTATAGCTAGCTCCCAATGCACTTTAAAGGAATACATACTTGTACCATTTTGCATTTCTAGTCACCTACACTTCGCTTGCATCACCTCAAATGTATCATACTCAGGAGAGCTTTGTCTTTGTATTGTTTATCTCAATCTATAAATATGTCTGATATAGGAATCATATACATCTATGACGTAAATTGATCTATATTTCTAATCAATACTGGTCAGTGAAAATCTTATTTTTATATGAACTTTGAAGCTATGGTGAATGTATGGTGTGTATCCGTATATAAAAATGCTGCTGCTTTATAAGCTTTAATAGAAATTCAGCTTTAAATATAACTTGTAGTAGCTTTGAATATAACTTGTAGTAGCTTTGAATATAACTTGTAGTAGCTTTAAATATAACTTGAAGTAGTCATACTTGATATAATGTGCTAGGTTTACTATAGGTACGAACAAATATTTGACACATCAAAACTGGACCTGCAATTCTATTCCCTCAAGTTTTGTAGGGTAAATACTTGTTTTGAAATCTGCTTTTATACTGATCTACTTGCATCAATCTTTTCCTTGGGGTGGGGGAGACTTGGGTGTACTGTCTTTTAAAAATATACACCTTCAAGTTCAATTTCAGCAAAAAAATAAACAAACATATACTTTTTATATGAATTACTATTTTAACATACCGGTACTAGGCTCCCAGCACGGAAAAAAACTTACTGGAGGATAAAATTCCTGCCTCCTGGGTAAGAATACTTGTTTGTTACTTATTCTCTAGTATGTTCCTTTCAGAAGTATTGTATTAATGCATGATCACAAAGCTGAACATTGTGTTATTAAACTGTCTGTAGAGAGATTGAAGGGCATTAATCATTGGAAAATGTGATGAGGTAAATCTACTGTGGCTCTCAGTAAGCAAATAAGTATGGCAAAACTTTGTTGTGTATATAACTGCATATTCGCCAGTCAGATACATGCATGCTAGATAGTCCTAATGCCCCTTATTTCCCATTTTCGAGTATTTCTCAAGTAGTCTGACATTTCATGAGTATACATATGTACATGCTATTAGTGCAGTATGTATTCTATGTTGTCGTTAAATGTTATGTTAAATGTATTCCATATATGCACACTCAATCCTTTCAGGCATTGAGACTAAAATACAATTACTAGTTTGTCTTTATAGACTACAATTCGTCTTCACGTTGAGATTGATTTCAACATATCTGGCATAGGAAAAAAAAAGAGTAACATTTTATTATTAGGGTACATGTATTTTCCACAATCAGCTGAAACTCAATAATGTCAGAATCCAAGTTTACCAACGGACACTTTCTATTTATTCTTACATTTTACAATTTCATGTTGTGTACTTTGATTTCTTTACGATAACGTAAAGAAGTCACTGACTTTGTATTATCATTTCAAACAATTCTTGATAAATGTATGTTGAGAATCCTGAAAAAATTATTGATCCTCTTTACTGCTTATTTTTTTCTTCTGTATATCTCATAATGCACCACATAGGGTGAATATATACCGGTTACCCTTTGCTTTGTGTCGTCTCCTTAATTTTCAAGAAGAGAAAAGTATATTTTGTAGATTCTTATTGCATGATTGGTGCACATGCATGTGATACAATGTAGATATTCAACATGCCATGCTGCTTCTGTTTGTTATTGAATTGAAATGATTTCTATGTCATGTGGATACAGGTGGATCCTCTATTAATAAAAACACATCACTAAAGAAACTTTGTATAGACTCCTCTGTGTTGTCTTGTAAAACCAATGATGATGATGATAATGTAGTCAGGAATGGATGTTGACTATTCACTAATGTCTTAATTAGACATACATGTATTTAACTAAAATTTACACCAATTTCTAGTTACAACGGAAAATGAATGCTCACAAATCAAATGAAACTGAATAATCTAAGTGGAACTGGATGCTTATGACTAAAAGTTTTTGTAGATATTATTATGTGATTATTAAAAATGCCATGCTGCTTCTGTTCATTATTGAATGGAAATGTTATGTATTGAAATGATTTGTATGTCATTCGTAATTATATATCCTTAACAATTTTTGGATGCAAAAATATTGAAGCCAAGTAAAAAGGGGAAAATTAAGAATGAGAGCTAATAATAATGTGCAATATTGTTTTAATTTGGGTACATCTTCAGAATCAAGTATGGCCAATTTGTCTTGAAATGTGTTTAAATTATCAGAACTCAAGATTAGCTTTGTAAGAGAGAAAACTAATATCAACTCCTACAAAAAAACTACACAAATGGGTGTTTGTATTTCTCTATAAAGCTTGGGAGATAAGTTTAGGATGTGAGGAAAATGGGATGATTTTTTTTTTTTTTTTTTTTGGGGGGGGGAGGGTTGTATATTGTTGATAAAATGAGGTAAAATATGCTGGATCAATGCTAAAAAATTGACATACGGAAATTAGAATAGTTTCAGAGTAAAGGCATTTAACACAAGGGCATAACAAGCATTCCTATTAAAATGATAACAAAAAAAAATCATGTTTTCAGTAAATTCCATAACTGTAATTCTTTAATAACATACAAATATGATACTACAAAATATAAAAGAATTGCATCAATTGCACTGGGATTTTAAATATGATTATTCTTCACTCCTACTTTCCATTTTCAGTTTGCTTTTTCAAAAAACATATGTCTGTAGTTTGCAAAATAGACTCTGATACATGCACTTGTCCATGTGTCATCTGAATCCAAACCATGCGTTCAATGTCTCATTCATATTCCATAGTCTTGTTTTCCAGTCACTCTCTCCATCTTCTGTTTCATCACCATCATCCTCTGCGTTTCCTGTGCTGTCAAGTCTGAAATGGCTACTGATGACTCCTCGACACATAGGACAAGCGTTCAAGACTCCCAGGCACATCTCACACACACAGGCGTGCCGGCACGGTATGATCACCCGTGTGATGGGAGCGTTCTGGCACACGATACAGCGCCTACTGAAATCCAGTCCTCCATCACCAGGGCAATCTCCACCATGAGAAGTGGGTGGAACTTGGTGTTCATTGCAGCGTCTACTACCATCATCATCATCATCTTGAGTTTGTACCTCAGGAAGACTTTCGGTTTCCTCTGAATTACTGGTCTCGTCTGCAGCCATGTACATTTTCTGGAGGAGTATGAAAGAAGATAAACATGGGAAAATAAAGTGCAAGTGACTTCTGAATACAAATCAAAATGTGAAACTGTTTTTTTTTCTTCTTCAATTAACTCACTCTTATTATCCCTATCATATAACCCTTCCCAAATGTTGATGAGGTCTCATCCAAGTATTTCAGATTTGTTTAAAGTAAATTATTCTTTAACTGCTACCTAGACCATGGAGCAAAAATATATTGGATCTTAATGGCAACCTAGACACTGGTAAGAAAGGATTACTTGCCTTACCCTAGGACAAAAACACACTATGAATTCGGTTTAAAACCCTAGACATGCCTGTTCAAAGACTAATGACCAAACCACTGTGCTCTGGCACTTCCAAATACACAATAATACAGAATGGTGCTGAGTAGAAGATTACCTGTACATCATGAACTAATCCTTGAGATGTGATGAGCATTTGACTGATGATATGAAGAGGTTTGGTGACTATGTTGTCTGGTAGATGGACAACCCATAACATGGTATGCTGTGCCAAAACAAACAAACAAACAAATAAATCAGAAATTTACATTCTACACATTCAGTTTTGAAATAAGCTCCTCTTGACAAAACAATGGAAATGAAAAGAACCTAGAATGTCTCTCATATAATTACATCCCACAAAAATGATGCACATTTAATTGAAACTTTAGAAAAGCACCTTCAAAAAGATGGAAAGAAGTCATATTGGCAGAAACTTAAGGGTGAGAAACAAAAGAGGCATCATAAGCTATCATTACAGCAATAATAATCCTATTTGTTCATCATAATTGGGGTCATGACAGAAAGCAACTCCAAAGTCATAAACAACAAATACTAGAGATAGAAGTGTTGACATCTTGAATACAGATATGTGGGTATCTACTGCAACATCAAATAGCATAGTTTTACCCCCAATTTCAATAATTACAATTGATATTACATTATTCATCTTCTATTATTCTTTATTGTGTCTAAGAATAGGAACATTCCCTGTTCCCTGTCCAAGTCACTCCAGTGCTGCCACTTCCACATTTAGTCAACACTATTGCCTATCTTTAAAATATATATCAAATTTACATATTAAAATAGTTCCCTCTATAATGGGAACAAATGACTTTACAATGTAACATGAAAGTTATATATGATTTGTCCCGTTTCCCATCCATGCATATACTTACAATGGATACATTGTGTGACCAAGTTTCGTAGTCTTCATCATGCAGACTCACAAGGATAACTAGAGGATATTTTGACCTTGGGGTTGGGCCAAGGTCGAAGTCAGTCTCACTTCCAGATTCTGCTGTGTCTCCGCTGGCGTCATCACTGATTTTCAAATGAATAGATTTGGATGTATCTGCATTCAAGCTGTTATTGATAGATTCATCGTGAGTTAAAGAAACTATATTCTTATCAATATCACCCCTTGACAAACCATAAAATAATAATAATAATAATAATAATAATATTATTTAATTTTTATATAGCGCTTATTACAAATGTCTCTAAGCGCTTTACAAATATACTATTACCCTGGTCATTGGATTCAGTGCTTGCCTGCATACAATGAGGGAAGAGATCGTAGATCTGATATGGGAGAATAACTACCCACAGGTTTCTCAACAGGACTTTGCTTATAAATCCTTGGTCCAAATTGAGTACAATAAACTTCCCTCTAGGATCCCAGGTAGAGGGTTTTGCAATTTAGTGATAGGCTTCAAGCAATTAAACATTTACAAATCAAGTACCCTTGTCTGCAGACAGCATGGCAAGGAGATGCTGCCCTTGGTATCATTTTCTCTCAAGTCTCCCTTGCTTGGAAGGTTAAGGCAATATAAGAGTGGCAGATACAACAACAAAAATGCAACAAGAGAGAAAACATGCCATCTAGTGTGAGCCAGAAGGTGTTTTCTCTGTATGAGAGTATAGGAGTTAAGGGCATACAATGATACCTTTCTCGTTCTTTTACTGGATTACATACAAGTTTTACCCTACACTGATCAGATTTACAAGGATGTCATACCCTGCTAAGAAGAGCTTGGCCTATCACTGCAGCTGGTGAAATATACATTCAACAGCATAATAATGACATGAAAACATGCAAAGGATACAAGTATTTGTTTGAGCTGGAACATGAAATGTCCTGCAGCTTCTCTTCTAGGTCTCTTGCCCTTTCAGTTCTAGTTGATCTCAACACTTCTGAGAAGGCTGTACAGTCGACTACCCAAAACCCCTGAAGGAAGCAGGGTACTCCAGTCTGCACTGTAAGCTTTACTCCATCTATATTATGTGGAATGAACAAAATGATACAATTATTTACAATAAATACAGATACCATATTTCAAATGATACGGAATCTGGACTAAATAGCAATTTCTTGTAATCTAATTAGTTCCAGCATAATAAAACAGTTATCACTTTGAAATATGAAATAGTGGGTAAAGATTTTCAAAACTTTTCTTCATAAAAAGATTCAAAATTAGTGGATTTAGAAATAGAAATACATCCAGTAAAGATGTTTGTATTAACAATTTGTAAAACTGCCCCCCCCCCCCCCCACAAAAAAAAATTCAAAAAAAATATTTTAAAAAAGTGAAAAATCACCTTTTAATGATGCTGGAGCCGATGGTTCTTCTGCAAATTTGACTGTGAAAGGAAGGGTTGAGGTCATGACCTTTGTCTCATGAATTGGTACACGGTCATCTTGGTGTGAGATGTCTCCAGCAAATTGAATATCCAGCCTAAAGGCACAATAAAATGAAGTGAAGACAATGCAAAACAGTACCGCATGTTCAAATTCATAAGCAAATTGCCAAAATAATTTGTTAATTTTGTTAAGTGATATAAATGGCCTTGTAAGGAAACATTATAGCTCTTTCGGTAGAGCAGTGGTCTCATAATCCGGTGACCCGGGTTTGAAACCAAGTCGATGCACTATTGCCCTTTGGTAAGGCATTAATCCTCAATTACCAGGTCCCTCAGAGAGGACCTAAAATCGTCGGCCGTCCGGTTGCTTACTAACAAGCATTTATGCTTTCTTAGCAGTCAGGTAAAATAACCACCACCACACCACTTGTAACACATGCAGGATCAAGGTTATACGTTATAACCTTGAAATCCAAATGCTATTCACTATGGAATAAAAGGAACAAATTAGACAGCCTGATATTATACCACGTTGTTAATGGAGAGCTACAGTCGCTTAAGAATCTTAATAAGATTACAGTCGCTAACTTAACAAACGCGCGCACCCGCACCCGACCACCGGGACAGTATGTATATTGTACGTGCTTCAGTTTGCTGTAAATCCTGTGAGAAAGTGCTTATTATAAATATAAGAAAATTGACACGAAACAGGTAACAAACATATTGACTTTTAAATCATGACCTTATTTGGACATTTGATGAATATTTACTTCATTTTGGGCATGTTTTAGTAGGAGTTACGGGTCCACTTTTTGATTATTTACCGGCATAAAGGAGCTATTCAGGGGTCTGATTTCACATTCGTTTCTGACCAAACCCAACAAAGGCAAGTCCGAACTCCGTTATTGCAGTTGGCGCTGTGCTATCGAAGCATACACGTACTACTACTACTACTAGATCTAGATCGAAAGCTTCAGTCTCTGATATCGATATATCAACGGTTGTTCTGCTGTGATTGCATCTGGCTCCTCTGACCGCCTCTATACATGTATGGGGAATGTCAACAAATGTCAGTTTAATTAAAGAAATGACCCATTACCATTAACAGACGGTTATTTCTGTCTAACACGTACGTACAACAAGGTAAGCGGCCCGCGCCCGGTAGTCTCCCACAATTAGCGCTAGCGTCTCGGCCTCAGCTGCTGGCTGGCTGGCTGGCTAGCTAGCTACTCGATCTCTGTCCTGCTACCGCGGGCCTGCCTGCTATCGGAAACAACGAAAAAATGAACAATGTCATAATATTATACTGTGATAATACTTACCGCTGAATGTAAAAATAGAAAAGGACAATGCAAAATATGATTCCGGTGACTGAAATAGTTTCTGATGGAAATTCACTCAAATAATTCAGGAGCTCATCACCCAAAGTTGCTCCTCCCATCTCGAACGCTGATCAGCTAGCCATCACGCGCGCGCGCTCGGTCGGGGCGGGCGAGGCTAGGCCGAGGGAGGACCGGGGCGCTAGCTAGCTAGCTAGCTCCCTGCTCCGATCCGCTGTGGATTGGGTCTGTGTTCCGATCCACGGAATGTGCATGTCCCATTGACCCAGGACAATTACCCCTGGACAATCACCATTCGGAAAGTTACCCCCCGGAATCCCCAAGGATACCCCCCCGGAAGATTACCCCCAAAGTCAACCACCCCAGAACTGATAACCCAGGAGAATTACTCCCCCCTCCCCGGGATTGGATTATAACCCCCGGAAAATTACCGGCCCCAGGACATCCACTCCAGAGGAATACCCCCCCCCCTGAAAATTACCTCCCTAGCTGTCACATTATCAAACGGGGAAGTCCGCCCTGATAATAAGTTGGTGTTAATAACAGCCATATCTTTTCTTGTATAGGGAACCCCTGGGGCCGGGCAATCCAGTGCATGTGGCGGATCCAGGGTGGGGGCATTGGGGGCACGGCCCTCTACCACTTGCAAAAAAAATAGAAGTATAAGACGAAGATGGTAACCACAATTTTACAAAAAAGAAGACCGGCCCCCAACACTGGCAACAACAAATAAAAATATTGAAAGACGGTATTAACTTCACCTTTTGTGTGTGTTCATGCATGGCTCAAGGGGGTGGTCCCATTTTTAACAAAAATATCACTGTAAACATGGGTCTGTTTTTTTTAAATTTCCAAACCTTGTGAAAAATGAGCTTTACTTCGAGGAAAATCCCCAAAGTGACCCTTAAAATGGGTAATGGGGTTTCGAGCCTTGAGCGGCACACCCCGTCCAAATCAATTCTGGGTATAAGGGATAAAGTGCTTGTCCTCCAGAAAAGGAGAAACGGTCTCTACTCTCCTTGAGACAATACATCAAAAGAATTTTGGCTAGATAAAATGAGATTGAGGTCGTCTGACCATACGTGAAAATTTGTATTTTGCTATAGAGATAAATAAATTATGTCCGTGATATATCGCCATTGCAGTCGAGTGATAATGTAACTGAGTACAAAAGTGCAGTACTGTTGCTATGTCAGGGAGGCTCTTTTAACCCCTTTGGTAACCCTGCAGTGTAACAAAATGTTCTTTATTGAAATAGAGTGCTGAACCAGCTTCACTTTTTACAACTTAATTATATTTGATATTTTCAAAAAATCTTTGGTGCTATGTCGGGAAACACACTTCATACTGATTCTTTAAATAATAGCCATAACAATTTTTAAAAAGATCTGCGTGTTCCGTTTAGTGCTATAACACCGGCTATAAAACTATATAGCTTGCATGCAGTTATAAGAAAATATAGGGTGCAATGTCACGGTGTTGTCGTCTCAGGCTCCCAAAAATTGCATGTAGGAAAAGAAATGAACGACAAGGACAAAATAGGAGGGTAAAAAAGGATCAAAAGTAATGGTCAATTGAGAGATGGGGAAATGGGGTGGGACTGCTTTCCAGGCTGACTCTCTCATTTGAATTGCAACCAAAAAAACATGAACACTAATTATTGTTGTCCTCCGCAAAATAATCTTCATCTCATCTTATAGAAAAGCGAGGTATAGATGTCACTTTTATAGTTAAAGGAAAATCCAGCCTTGATAGCAAACTATTATAGAGGAAAGCGAAAAATCAAAAAAGCAGACAGTTGAGAATTTAAATGAATTTGGATAGAAGAAAAACAGAATGATATGAATTTTTGAAAGTTGAAATCACCGTATTATGGGCTTTTAGTTTTAGATGAATCGGTCATGTCTCTGTAATGTATAGTGGGCGGACATTTTTCTCAACTTTTCCAACACACAAAATGACTAATATTTCAATTTTTCAAACATATAAGACTCGAGAGTGTCTATATCTTCTCTTTGAATACCTATAATAATATGCTATCAATAGTATATTTTGAGTAGTGCTCAAAGGGAAAAGGCACTTTTTGAATCGAGAAAAACAGAAATTAATGATGTTTTTTAACCTGACAAACAGGAGGTTTATCTTCGACGACGTCAAAATCCACCGACCAAAATAGTACACATAATTATTATAGACATTATATTTATCTCATATTTCAAACATTCATAACTTTCTTATGATTGGTCCGATTTATTACAAATTTTCGCCATTATGTTTATCTTATTGTTCTGCTTTCATGTACAAATAAACGGATTCCTCAGGGTAAACATTGAATTTTAGGGGATAACCCATAACAAATTGCAAATATATTTTGTTTCTCTGCAGAGAACTTTAGCATGATCGGTCAGTGAAGACAATGACATCATTTTCACATTTTTATAATGCAAATGAACATCGGCTATGAAAGGAAATTTATATTGTTCATAATAATTGTGCAACTAAATATAGGCCTACCCGTATTACCTGACCAAAATAAAATATTGTTAAAGTTTAAAATCATAATTATGACACATTTTGATATCCAAATTGCGAACCCAGTTTTCATAATATGCCAAATAAACATCCGTCATAAAGAAATTGAAATTCATATTTTCCTCTGCTAAAAATGCAAATCTTAAAACCAAAGGAGTGACAACGTTTTGAAAACATGATGGATTCAACGTTTCTACTGTTGGATTCAGCATGTTAAAAGTGATGTTGATATGACAATCGAGTTTTAAGAGTGCATAAAGTACTGGCATGTGTGTTAATCGTTGCCTCTCAGCCATGGACGAGGCTCTCGTTGGCGGTATTAAAGCCCATAAAGTTGCCCCCCCCCCCTGGATTCGCCCCTGGGCATAATTATGTCCTCACCTGAATTTACATGAATTTATTCAAGTCGCCGGTAATACTGCCGTTTCGATCCTATCACGTACGTTGTCCCTTTCTTTTGTTTTTGTTTTGCCTTTTTGTCTGTGTGTGTGTTTTTTTTTCATGAATAAAAAAGATGTTGAAATAAAATAGTGTGGCAAAAATAATCCTATATATTCGCATATTTTAATATTTAAGTAGTCTAGGCCAATTAAGCATTTATGTGTCTAAAATGTTAATTTCCCGTTTTAAAAATAGGCCACCAAATAAGTCAAATTTAATAATCTACATTTAACTAACCCCTAAAAGAGAGACAGTCATCATACAGTAGCACTGCATAATTATAAAGAACCCCCCCCCCCCCCCCCATATAAATTATGTACTTGAATGATCTCGATTTGTGTGAAATTAGCGCGCGCATGCGCATTGTATCAATTTGTTCGAGAAATGTTGGAGGATATGAAAATCACAGTTTCTTGCTTCGACTGGTCCATTACTCTATTTGATCAACATTGAATAATTCCTCAGGTATGATATCTCAATTTCTTATGGTTTAAATTAAAGACAACTGTAGATTACAGTTTTTATGGCCCGTTTTGGGGGGCAGGAACCGCAGGAAGCTGAAGCTAGATTTATCAAAGACCGCTTGCACAGCTTCAGGTCGGTCCCACATATATCAATGTGTGTTCTGCTTTTGATACAAATTACTGTACTGTACAACTTACAAGTTTTCAATTTTCTCGGCTTAATTGCAGAATACCCTACCATATTGTAAGTCTTTATATAGCCGTAGATATATTGTGATTTTATTGTTTGTTTGCGATAACGATAACGGTGATACAGGTATTGAAGTAAATGCAAGTGTTCGTATTCATTTGGTGGGTGAAAAGTGGAATTTTGAGCTGTTTTGTATGTCATTGCAGCGCTGAATTTGCTAGTGGATACTCTAATAATGATAGCTTTTTTCAACCATAAAATACAATTTGCAGATAAACAAGCAGAGCTAATGGATAATGGCAGAATATAGTGATTCAGATCTGAAAGGTTTGATGGAAGTGTTTCAAGTGAAGGCAGAATTCATTGACGATGAAGCAGAACCAGGGGAAGATGACAACAGACACTTGCCTGAGGAGGAAAATGGAGGATATATCATGGTTCCTGAAGAAAATGATGAACCAGATGATGGTGAGGGTTGTTTCATATATCAGAAATAATTAAAAGTTATGGCAATGATGTTACTAATTATACCCTGCACATAGCAAATTGTCTATTTTACTTTGCTTACCGTTATGTTTTTTAAGCAAAGAATTTAAGCATCTCGTTTTCCATACAATATTTATGCTTTCTTTTGATTGTCAAAACATATCATTAGAAATCAAATTTTGAATTTATGACTGCATGTATTTTTACAGAAACAGCACATATGGATCAAGAGGGAGAATGCAGCTTCATGGGAGAAGAAAGTGATGATATCCACGCTACCTTTGATGCTGAACGGTCTGAACCAGAAGACTTGAGCTCTTTGGGCCCGCTTGCAGATCAGGACCAGGATCCAGACTCTGGGACCAGCTCGTCAGTGCTGTATAATGTTCTATCTCATGGAGAATCTGCAGCAATGCAGCATATTGCTATGGGAGGTATCAAGAAAAAATTTGATTGTCGCTGGTGCAAAGCCTCATTCACAAAGAAAACCAGCTTGCGAAGGCATATGAACCTTCATAGTGGGAGCCGCCCATTTCAGTGTCCATTCTGTGAATACAATGCAACCAGGAAGGATCAGTTGAAAACACACATCAAGACCCGTCATACACGAGATAGCTCTAAGCACTTCACTTTCAAATGTCCTCTATGCAGTAACATGTTTCAGAGCCAGAGACGAATGACCCTGCATATGCGTTCTCATCAGTGGGATAATTTCCCTTGTGATTTGTGCCATATCAAATTTAAATCTGCTCATGAGCTTGTGCAGCATCTGAAGCGTAGGCATCCAGACTCGGGTACAGACCCAGGAAATTACCCTTATGTTTGTGATGTGTGTCATCGTTGGTGCAATTCCATTGAGGAGTATGTAGATCACATTCAGACACACCCACAAAGATCCCTGCAATCTCCTGACTCTGTAGCCGATCGTGCCTCGCCCAACGATGCAAGTCATTCTAATGGTCAATCAAGGGCTGCTAGAATGAGTATCTTAGAGCAAGCACTGTCTAAAGGTAATTCATCGCCATCATCTTCATCAAGGAATCGTTTTCCCAGTGAAAGTAGCACTAGTTCACAGAAACCTTGTCAGAGAACAGAATCCAAGCTATCAGTTAGTAGTTCAACATCCAGTATTCATGGAAATCCACCTGTATGTCCCCCTTCTATCCAAGGGGCCATGTCATCTCAATCCATGCTGTCAAGGTTACTGCAAGGTGGAAAAGTACAAAATGCAGCCCCAAGTACAACTACAAGCACCGGTCCTTACATCACGAAAACTATTTCACTGAATGAAGGCAGAAATGTCCTTCGCTACCCTCAATATCCAGTAAGGAATCCTTCGCCTACATGTAATTCAAACTCCTCATCTTCAAGGATGCCTCATAATGTAGTGTCACCGATAATCAGCAGAGACTCCCACGACAGCCTGGACACTCATTCCCCTCAACTCTCTTCAAACAGCTCTATACACCGCAGACGTGGAACAAAGATGGTAGATAGTTCCACGCAGGATGAGGTGATGCGATGTGAGCATTGCCATACCATCTATGCAGACAGTATCATGTATGCCATTCATATGGGATGCCATGACTGGCAGGAGCCCTTTAGGTGCAATATATGTTCATTCCACTGTGCTGATCGCTATGAATTCATGTCACACATCACCAGAGGCCTGCATCAGAAAAGATGAAATTCTTGATAAATAGTATTAATTGTTGATTGCAATTCTTAGAAATAACATCTATGCAATACAGTCTATCCCACAGTTGCAGATGTACAAGGTTTCATAACTTTAAATACCAAAGATTACTCTGTAATATTTGGCATTTAAATAAATGAAATGGTATGGAATTGCAAAAATGAAAGTTTAGCTAAATTTAGAGCAATGATGAATATCAATGCTAATGATGATAGATATGAGATTTACCAGTCTTCTAAAGAATCAAGTTTTTTTTAATATTAGGGTACAACCATTTTGTTGTTGATTTGGCAGGTACTTACTGTTATTGACTGATCAAGGGAGACACAAATAACTCAACACATATTGCCCTTTTTTTAGGAGGCCGTTACCGGGTACATTCTCAAACGTCTGGACTGAATGGACCCTGTAATTCCTTCAATAACTAGACTCTAGAATAGATCTAGTTGCCAACTATCATTAAGAGATGCCCATGGCAGTCTCCACTTGTCACCTGTTCTTCATTCAGTCCTGTTTGTTCTAAACATAAGTACATAACCTGACTGAGTTTGGTTCAATAGGATGCCACAAGAGATATTGTCATTTTTTAATGGTATTTTATTTAATAAATGAAAGAATATTCTTCAAAGTATTCATTTGTATACATGGTATACTTTATGCTAGACAGGATAGTATTTATACAGTTTTTATTAATCAAGTAATGTGATGTCAGTGTCTGATAACCTACATGTATGTGTACCATCAATTTTTTTTTTTTTATTGATTTTTTTTTTGGGGGGGACAAAGTATGTTACTGAATTCTGTAATGATTTTCTGATATCTGAATACTGCTTACATAATTTCTCAGCATGAATGTTGTGTACTTTTATAGTGACTGTAAGAAAGTGATTGCTACAGTATGAACAAATATTCAAAATTAAGTTTCATTGCAAAAGCTTTGCTTACAATGTAATGTCTCAGCTAGCAGGGAAGTGAATGGGACACTGTCAAAGATGTTTTCAAATCTGCACTGTGAACTGAAATGATGTTATTGTAATTTTGCATAGGTGCAAGGCCAATGACATCATTTACAGTGTAAAATCATGAAAGGTTTACTGACCCCCGTTGCCAATTTCTTACAAATATCAGTTAAGTACTTGTGTAATATTGCCCTTTGATTATTTATTTATTGTTGATTGTATTTTTTATCAATTATTATTATTATTAGATAAGTCATGCTAATAAATTTGTTTAGTTTGCATTTTATATTCTGACGAGTTAATGAATCTTCACGAGTTGAGTGAAATTGACATGTATAGACATACATGTATATTTAGAGAAGTAAATATTTTTGCCTTTTTAAAGAAGATGTGCATGCACCATCATCATACATTTAACCAAGCTTGGAATATTGTGAAATCTTTTTTTATCTTCTTTTTTATTGTTGCACTGTTATTCTGTTAATGAATCACAGAAAATGGCTTGTACTCTCTTTTATTATTGATGTTTTATGCATGTTTAGAAGTGTATTTTTTATATGTACTTAATAAAAAATCTTCAATTTGTCACTATTCCAAAACTTTGCATGAAAGTAAAATTAATTATACTTTAAAAACCAGAACTCAGAGATGACGTTTCAAAAATAATGCTCATCAACTTTAAAAATAAAAGTTATGATGTAAATTTTATGCATTTTGTTTTATGTGCAATATTAATGAATTTTGGTAAAGAATACTAGAACTACATTGTGTTGATGATGCATTTGGTTTGCTTAGATTGGAGATGGGAAACTTTGTGTAACCTGCAATGAAGCTGTCATGAATGTAAATAATATTGGTCTTAATTTGAAGTTCCATAATGAATGATCTCTCTTTAATTGGATCTCAAAACAATAAGATAATCGTACATGAAGATATGCATGTACTACTGAAAGCCTTATACCTATGTCCAGTTGCAGAAAAATTTAGCATTAATGGTAACTTCCAGGAAAACCTTGAATTGATTGGCTGTTGAGTGATGTTGCCATGGAAGTTAATATTGATGACAAAGTTACCATCAGTGGTACGTTTTATCATAGACCTACCACCATAGACTGGTGGTAGGTCTATGGTTTTATGCACCAGGTTCCCGGAGAATGTACCCCATGTATGGGAAGACAAAATAAAAACAAACAATTGTAGGCTACTGGTAATGCAACATTTTTTAATATTCTGAAAGATCATTACGCAGTGTGAGTTTTTTTTCAATATGGATAAAGACATGTCTTGAACTTTAATAACAACATAAATGCTAATTGTAGCTGGTTAAAGGAAACCAATCACATACAAATATGATACATATGAAACCAACCGTACCCCACATACACACACACTCACTTAATAAACTTTGCTCATCATTCTATGTTTGAGAAGTTAAATGGTATAATGAAATTAAAGAATAATATAAAAATTCCAGTCAGAGCTAGGTCCATGTACTGGTGTGAGTGTACGTCTCACACAGTTTACTCACATGCTGCTTTTATCTCCATTTACAGAGGATTTTAAGATGCTATTTGTTTCCGCAAAAGTAATATTGGTAAGCTGGTATTTTGATTGTACTACATACCAGTATGGAAGTCAAAAGATTCAGATCTAAATATATTTTGGTGATTGATCTCCTTTAATTCAAAGAATTAATCTTGCCCTCCTTTAATTGACATACTCTAGGACCTGTGGAATTTAGTTTTTTTTAATCTGATTTATAGTTAAGCATCTATAAAAGAAAGAAAAAAATGTGATTATTGCAAGGTCCATTAAGAGCTTAATATCTAATTTGTGTAATATTTTGGTGCAAAGGAATTGCAGATGTTCACATATTTAATGCACATTAAAAATTAAAAATCAGATTAGTTAGGTTACTAAGGAATATTAATACGTTGTCATGTGATTCATGTTTAGAGTCTTTTTTTTTGTTTCAAACAGATTTTCATACTTTGTAATCATTGAAAACATTATACGTTTATTCTATAGAAGGGACTGGAGCAGGTCAAGAAACGCAAAGTAATTTTTTTTAATGAACAACTCTCTTTGGTCTAGCTTACCGTAGATGTCTACACAAAAATGAAGAGAGAAAAATTGGCTATATCCAATGAAGCTTTACTGTGCGCAGCGAGTGTTGGTTTTCTATTTCACGATAATGTTGAAAAAAATTATTTCAACCTTTAATAATGTGCAAGATTCTGTGGTGACCAAAAAGACACAGTTTTTCTCACACCACCCTTTTACATCTCTTTGTGTTATATGCCTAATTTGAATGCAGTACAACCATGGGACTTTACAGTTGAATCTTAAAATAATGAACTCTGTGGAGCCAATTAATTTTACTGTGTTTTTCTTGAAAGCTAGTTCATTAGTTCAGGGCTCGAGGACAACAGCTTACAGAGAAGTGGGACTTTTGTCAAAAATAAAGTTTGTTATCACAGTGTTTGTTAGAATGGGTATCCATTGTACCACTCTACATGTATGTAGCTCTATGTAGTCGAAACCTGCAAAAAGAATGGGTACAATGCCGATTGTGGGGACTAATGATTTGAGTATTAATTTTCTTATTTTTCCAAAGGTGCTGAATTTGCATGAGATTGTATATTTTGTATGTATAAAAGAGAAGTGATTTGTAGAATGCAAGTTTTCTCATATTAATAAATATTTATCCTAGCATACATGAAAATCAGTGTTTACATTTCATATGTCTGTTTAGTAGATTGCAAAAGATCTAAATTTTTGCACTAGGATCCCTGATATAGATTTGTTTAAAGGTACTATGTCCCATTTGCAAGCCAAAAAAATGAAAAGGTTAAATTCCAATGGCATTTGAAAGATAATACTAATTTAGAAATTAATGTCTTTACCGGTAAGTGGGAAAATAACGACTAAATAGTTGTCGAATCAACTTAAGAGCTATAGAGCCAGTAAGTAATAGTCTGATTTTCAGACCATTGTACCGAATGGTCGTACGTTTCATGCTGCGCAAAGATTCAATCAGTTTAATTTTGACCATTACAAGAAGTGGGTTATTGATGTAGACAAATGCTCATGTATGATGTACCCTTTACAGCTCATTTTATGTATGTTATTACCAAAGAAGAAGAAAAGCCAGTCAGTCACTCAATAGTGTCTGGCAGTGAAGTCTAGCAAATAAACGGGTTTCCTTGCTTAATTTGAATATTAGGACACTGCTAAAGTTTAAATTTCACAACGGACATACATGACATATTCATAATTCCTGCAAAGTTCTACAGAATTGATGTTGGCTGCAAAAGGGACATAGTATCTTTAAAGCCAAATAAATAAATGATACATATATGTATTTCATCCTACTCATAGATACCAGAGAATACAAATGTGAAGGGGGTGTTATTCTCCTCCTCCCCCTTCCTCTCCTTCAAATTCGAAGATCTTCTTCTTTTTCTCATTCTCATTTAAAAAAATATAAACATTCCATCCGTGCATGCTTGCAAGAAGTGAATTTAGAATTATTAATGGATGTATGTTATGAAAGTGAATATGACAGAAGATGAAATTACCCTTTATAGCCCTTTTCAAATTGCAATAAAGTCAAAGCATATGAGGGAGGTTACTCTTATATCCCAGAGCATATGTATTTACTGTAAAGAAAGGTTAAGTAGAACACCTGTGCCAAAATCAATTTTGAGGAAAATTGCCATTTTTGTAGGGTACTTGTTTGACTTGACAAAATCCCCCCCCCCCCCAAAAAAAAAAACTCCTTTAACACCAATGCTCTTCTCCGGAGTAATACATCGTCCAGTGGGTCCTTTGTTTTGCTTCGTATCCTTTGTCGAATTATACGGGGTCTGCAATCCAATACTGCCATCAAAGAGACTACTGAAACAAAATGTCAGCGCCCATGAGAGGAAAAGGATTCCTTCAACTTGTTCAAGTCATACAGAAGAACTCGTTTCTTCGTTACGGGCTTCCGATGTTGGTAAGAATAGGCTTCATTTTTTTAGAATGAAAGTATTCAGTAAATTAATGGACATAATGCATGCATATTTATTATAAAAAAACGGAAGAGTTCTATATGAAGGTCCAATTATATGTTTAGTCCCATATGATCCTTTTCACGTACGCTGACTGAAAGCTTATCATTGGGCCAGTACAGTTTATGAATGTTTCTAAAATGACGCTAATGCAGCTTGCTGTTGCAGTTGAGATAGTATTGGAAAGACGGCTTAAAATAAACAAATTCATAATTGCAATTAAGCGAAGCAATACTAGTCATAGACGATACTGATACTGATGGATCTCGCGTAGGAACTCCTCCAAACAAATGGAAATGTTTGTCTATCTATTCTTAGTTTGAGCTCGAGTCTACACTCTTGTTTTGAGCGCATCATTGCATGTACATTACTTAATTTACTCTTGCTGTTTTCCCAGAAATCTTCTAGGGTCTAATTTTGGTTAACAGATACATCTTTTGCCCAGTCACACTCTTGGTCGATAATTTCTTTTTAATGAATGATGATGATCACTTTCTGTTGTATTTATGAAAAAAATATAAGTACATTGACAGGACTCTTCACATGATTATGAATACTGACACAGATTCTACATTCAGTACTTTAATCTGATAAGATATTGAGAGTGTAAGAGCTGCCTACTATAGTATAAGATGCTGGAAACCCATACTTTATTTTATTTTATTGTTTCTCCAGGTGTTGATCGTTGGTGGTGCCTATGGCTTGAA
Source organism: Strongylocentrotus droebachiensis (assembly GCA_035222895.1). Taxonomy (NCBI): domain Eukaryota; kingdom Metazoa; phylum Echinodermata; class Echinoidea; order Camarodonta; family Strongylocentrotidae; genus Strongylocentrotus; species Strongylocentrotus droebachiensis. The sequence continues at coordinate 199,059 of JAVYIG010001680.1, read as the reverse complement.
AGAGTTTCGAACACTCAGATATGAAATAATCGATAAGAGGAAGACGGTAAGATGGAAAAAATGTGTTATTGTATATAATGAATAATCTGTACTGATTTTTATTTAAATTTTTGTTTAATCAGAATCTATTTAAAATGAATGGAAGAATAAATTATGTCTTGTTCATATGTCGTGCATATTGAATTGATACAACAATATTGTAAATGCATGTGCCAAAATAATTGTTGATTCTTTTTAAAGAAAAGAAACGTTTTATTATTTCATCATGATTAATGTTCTTTCTCTTTTTTGTAAAGGTTGATCCAGAAACTGAGGCAAGAATGAAACAACTTCAGAAAGAGAAAAAGAATTCTGTAACTGAAGAATTTGAGGTATAGTGATTACATGCATCATTTTCAGTCAATGCATTTACTATGAATCTTTTGAATTACAGAAGAAACCTTTCAAATGTGATGATAAACTTAGTATAAACCTTTTATATGTACAAAAATTCTTTGCTTTTATAAAGTATAGAGTTTAGATAAAGTCAATTATTCATGCTCATGAATATATTTGTTGTGTTTTTGTGATGATTAGATCCAATTGATGATGTGAAATAATCATGTCATGTCAAGTTGAATGAATTGAGCTTAAAGAGTAATAATCATGCTTATAATTTTTGTGCTGGTTTCATCTTTGCAGAAAATGCGACGGTCTGACTTGGACGCCTGGCACAACATCCGAGGACCCCGGCCATGGGAGGATTCTAAAGAGTTTCAGATGATGGCTAGAGAAAATATTGAGAAGACCAAACAGATATCAATAAAGAGATAGCATGATCTCATTTCTATAAATCAGGATTTATGCATATTTCATTCTAATAAGGACTTGTGCTTTCATCCTGTCAACGTGTTCATATGAAACATCAGCAGTTCTTTCACAGATTGCACTAAAGTGCATGTAATATGTGTAAGACTTTACTAAAGGTATAGGCAGTAACATGTAGCTACTGAATTCAAAGATGCGTATTGATATGAATGTATAACAGTCGGGAAATATGAAAGATTATGGATTGAGAAAAGAAATGTCTTCATAATTTGAAATATTTTTGTCAAGTTTTGTCCATGATTGAACAATCAAAGTTTGGGTGATTTTATTGTCAGGTGATGTTTCTATGCTGGTTATTAACACAATGGTTGTCTGCTCTTGATTTTTTTCTTGAGATATTAGATACTCACATTCTTTAAAAGTGATACATAGTTACGTACTCAAACCTCGAGTGACAGCTGGGCAAAGCCAAGTTTGTATGTTCTTTCATGTTGGTATACAGAATCTATTATACCAGTGCCCTAAATACAATTGCAAGATCATCAGTATAATAACATCTACTAGTAGGGAATTGTATATAAAGAAGTCTTCCGAAAGGAAATTGATTGCTTGTGTGAAAAGATCATTAACATAGATATATAGAAAGTCATTTGGACAGGAGTTTTTATATTAATCTCCACAACATTTGTTTGAAAGCTTGCACAGTTGCATTACAATAAAAATACATGAACTGTGTATGATATGTGTTTCGTTTGATATTTTGACATCTAGAGAGAAAAAAAAAATACTTTAATGTGAATATCGGATTTCTTATCTTAAAGGGGAAGTCCACCCTGAAATTAAGTTAGTTTTAATAGGAGTAGAAAAATGAGAGAAACAAGTCGGTGAAAGTTTGAGCAAATTCCGATTAAAAATAAGGAAGTTAGGATTTTTTAAGTTGTGATCAATCAAACACAAATTGGCAACTCTATGACGTAAAATGCGAGCTCAACTTCCATTTGCTTAGTACTAAAAAAATCTAAAATTTTCATTTTCCCTCAAGAAAATTTTTAACCATACATGCACCCTAAATATAATAATTGCAAATATGTTTCTATACTCCCCCCTGCAAGGAACAAATATATATTCCGTCATCAATAACGAAGAAAACATGATTTTATGGAATATTATGCACAAAGCAAATGAAGGAGAGCTCATATAATAAGTCACAGAGTTGCGAATTTGTATTTGATTGATCACAACTTCAATAATTCATAACTTTCTTATTTTCATTCAGAATTTGCTCAAACTTTCACTCACCTGATTTTCTTATTATTCTGCCTTTATCGAAACAAACTTATTTTGGGGGTGGACTTTCCCCTTAAGTATAGTAGTTTTGTTTATTGTTTGAAATGTGATTTTTGTATTTGACTCTCACTGTACTGTCTGGAAATGGATTGGGCTTTCCCCATGTCTAAACCTTGAATCCAGGAACAAATTATAATGTAATTGTGTGTCTCAAATCTTTGAGAATTTTCCCTTCAATTATCAGTTTGTTATATGAAAATTAAAAGGACTGTGATCAATGTTTTGAATATATAACAAGATCAGGAATTATGAGATATTTCATTTTCTCAAAATGTTAAATTGATGTTTATAGTGGCAGTTGGATTAAAAGCCCTAATTAAAGAAATGTCAATGAGCTACACTGTTTATCTAATGCATCTTACTCAAATAATTGTACATATGGTATGATTGCTTCATCTCTGAAATAAATATATATTGAATCAAAAGCAAAATAAAGAGCTTGAAAATTTTATAAAATCTATGTCATTATTTTGTTTGAAAATACATTTATATGAAAAGCTCAAAGTCGAATACTATTCTTCACGTCTTACCTCCTAGTACTCTCACGCTGCAGAATCTGTCACTTTCTTTATTTCTTTCACTGTTTCTTTTTATGTTTATATTTCCAAAATTTCTCTAATTTCACCTCACCTGAGCCAGACGCCCCAATGAGCTATAGCTATTTATATTTTGTCCATCGTCCATAAACTTTTCTCTTTTTTGTTGACTTCTTTTCAAAAGCACTATGCCGGATTTTTAAAGGTAAAGACCAAAAAATTAAATGGAAGCTTTTATTACCAATCATGTGAAAGAATATGTTTTGACTAATACGTAATGATACAAATTTTGCCGAGAAACTGCCTACTAATTGATATATTTGGTAAAATATTATATCTATTTGAACCTGATAGATATAAGGCACGTGTCGTGTAGTCCCATATACATCTTTCTGTGTACAGTGCTTGTACCTTTACCAAGACTGGGCCAAATTTCTTATTATTTTGATGATTCCAGAACCTTGCAGTACACACCAATACTTGTAGGCTAAATGATCAACCTTTTCTGATCGATTCCACAACGTCTCTTTCACAATGCAATCACATGACCATAACTGGTCTTTATCTTTAACCAAACTTGGTAGAAATCATCCTTATGCAAGAGAGATCTAAAGTTGTTCAAATGGGGTACGTACCCCAAACCTCTATTACAGTTCTTCAGGGCAGTAACTCAACATTTTCTTCTTCTTGAAAACCCATGGCTGGATTCTAACAAAAATATGTAGGAATCAATCACCTGCAGGAAAGGGAGATCTATAGTTGTTCAATGAGGAGCACTCATTTTTTTCCTTCCCAATTCGTGAGAAAATATTTAGCGCCGAAGCAGCCAGCCGGCAAATATAAGGGGGGGGGGGGAGTAAGAGCAATACCTTTTGTATTTTTTTGCTCAGGGAGGGATAGGGTAGTGAGCACTATTTTTTGTTAACTCAACACCCACCCCCCCTCCCCCTTAAGCCAGGGGGAGGGGGCCCCCATCTTCTTTTTTCTTCTTCATGGGCCATGGGAGGGGTACAGGCCCTCTAGATCCGCAAGTGCCTCCAGGGGGAGGAAACGTGGGAGTAGCAGCCCCCCCCCCAAAAAAAAAAGAAAGCCGGATTTCAACCAAACTGAAGGAACCATCCTTAGGCAAGGAAAATCTAAATTTGTTCAAAGGGGGATGTACCACCAAAGGGGGTAAAGGTCAGCGCCCCCGAATATCCCCGATGGCTGTGATTGCCCTCTTTTTTTGGGGGGGGGACCCATTACTGCCATTACTGGATTCTAACCAAAACTTATAGAAATCACCTGCAGGAACAGAAGATCTAAAGCGTATCAGGACAATCACCCCCCCCGAAAAATACCCTCCATGTAAGGGCAATAGTACCCCCCCCCCCGAAAAACTACCCCAGAAGATAACCCCCCAAGGACAGCCATCCCCGAGGAAAATTACCCCCGACGACAATTACCCCACCCTGGAAAATTACCCCCTGTTCATTAAAGAGGAAGTTCACCCTGATAATAAGTTGGTTTTATTTTTTTCGGGGGGGGGGTATTGTCCTGGGGGGGGGGGTAAATGTCCTATAGGGGAGGTGGAGAGGGTAGGTTGTCCTTGGATGGCAATATTCCGGAGGTAGTTTTCCGGGGGTAATTGTCCTTGGGTAGAACATTGTGAAGCAAACCTAAATTTGTTTGAATGTAATACTTGCCCCTGCAGGGTCTCCTTTATCTTCGCATATTGTATAAGTCGCTCCATTTATATCAATTTCACTTCCGCCTCCTCTCCTTTTTTCTCTCTCTCTCTCTCTCTCTCTCTCTTTCTGTTTTGTGTTCGTACTTCATTTTTTCTCATTTTCGTTACTATTTTATGTCGGCCTATGTTTTTATATTGAATTGGGTTTTTTTCCTGTTAATTCCTCAAAACTATAATATATATTAAACAATAATTTGACAGTAGAGTATACACTCCATTTTAATATCGATTCGATTTAAAACATTGTGATCAAAATAAAACTAGTGGTATGGATAAATCTGATTTACAAAATGACTTACAAAAGAAACATTAGAAACAAACCAAATATGATTGTAACATTGTTATTATTAATGTGTATTGATATCACAATCGTCTGCAACATGTAAAAGGAACATGCGTGAATACAATGTAAGGGCAGCTGTAAGACTCCTTAAATCTGATTCAATAAAACATGTCTGTAAAGAATCAATGCGACTGCCATGTCACTTCTCTAAAAACAACTTTTCAATTTTGTTTACACAAATCATACAGATATTGTTTACTACAATAATTGCATAAGTCGCGAATTATTTATGAATGCATGTACATTGATAGCTGTTTGTTAAGTCGCACCTTTGTGGTTAAACTGTATATAGTTTAACCACAGATTAATAGTTGTATTTCGAGATCAAATTACATGACATGTCTTAGGTTGAAACTAGTATATCTATAAACTGCAGAGATAATTTGCTTGTAATAACATGATATGTTCCATGAAGCAGAGATCGTGATCTTTGAAGTATAAGCACGAGGTTGGATTACAATAGCAGATCAATACCCGTTTTTTGTTAGTTTTATTACTATAAATGTTTTTTTTTAACTGATTTTGAATCATAACGCTATATATTTGATTGTGCCTCACCGTTATATCAAGTTTCGAAATTGAATTCGGCTAAACAGAAATAATCCTTAGGAACACATACTTTTCATAATCTATATTCCAATTTTATCGCCTGTATATCTATATATATATATATATACACATATCGTTACTGCTTTATAGTCCTAATAGTTTTACCTCGAGCTTTCAGGTTCTAAGTTTCAAAGTATATAATGGATAACTTTCAGTCTTCGTCCATCATGTTCTCTGCTGTCGGAAGAGATCGAGCATTCCAGCTACGAAGGAGACGTCGACGCTCTATCCTAGCTGCGATATGACGCCCTTGACCAAACTTAATCTTGGAGCGAGTCATCATGTTCATCAAATCATTCTCTGTCTTTTTTACATCGGTGACATTCGAGCGATTTAGATTGTAGTATGAAAGATACTGACTACGGTATGCCGGTATATCTTCATCGTCTGCCTCCTCGTCTACCATACCTGTATGATAGCCTGATGGGTACAGTGCCGAATCGGACGCAGAAGTCAAGTAAGGTTCCTTCTTAACTTTTAGGGATGTATCATTTGAGGACTGATTCTTATCGTTTTGTTCCTCCTTTTCTTGATCCCCGTCATCATCAACATCATCGTCATCTTCGTTTTCAGGAGTATAGGTCGAGTTCATGTCGTTCTGTCGTTCTCGGAAGCTTAGCCAGGCGATACTATGCACCATCGACAGTGGTGTTGCCGAAACTCGAGTTTTGAAAGTTCCGTTCATCCTTGAGTCGTCTGTTGGTCTTTGTCGATGATCGTATCGCTGGAGATGTTTTGGCAATTCGGGAAGAAGAGGTTGTCCTGAGCTATTATTTCCAGCCGGTTTATCGAGATAACTGTTCCGACGGTCTCTCCTGAATGCAACTTGATCGTCGTTAGTCCACCCCCTTCTGCGATTGCCTTCATCTTTAGAATCACCGTCCTGTACTGTCTGCTCGAATTTTGAATTCTGTCTGGTATTATCCCGCGTTTTTTCATCAAGCTGCAATTGCGGGAATATTGATTTCCTTAGAGTTTTGTCATCTGCTGCCACGGCTCCTGATGCAAACGTTCGCGACCTCGTCATCTTATTTGGTACAAGACGAATTAACTCAACAGTGCTCGGCCGATTTTTCAATTTTTCTCCTCCATGCATTTCTTTGGCAAGCTCCTTTTTTGTAATATTGAACATCTTAATTTCTTGTTTGAGATGGAGCATTTCGATGTCATGGTTACGTAACTGTCGGAGATGTTCCTTGTTCATTGAGACCTTTCTCCCATCTAGCAGACGTCTCTCACATTCATTGCTCTGGATGACTCTCTGGGAGTTCTCAGAGATGCGCTTTCGCATCTCTCTCTGATACATCGCGATTGGCAGGTCAATAATTTGTCCAAAATAAGAAAAGCAACTGTATACCAACTTAATAATCAATGTACATCGCTGAGATTAAAATATAATGATTTAATAGAAGTGAACGAGTAGTGATCCCTGTCCTCGTCGATTCAGGGAGACTCCACTCTTGTAATGCTGACGACCATTATCTGCCGTAGACTGGTAGCAAAATGTTGATTAACATCATAAACATTCAAGTTCCATACCAATTGATCCGGGCAATTGATAGTCGCAGCAACTTAAAGAAAATGTTTATGTATATTACAGTGGTTTCTGTGGTCCTGCAGGCTCCAAGAAAGAAAACTTGAATTAAAAACTTCGGCTGTCACTCAATGAAGAAAGACTCAAAAAGTCCGTTATCTAATATTTTAAACGGCTCCATCAAGTTCGATGATCACACGGTTAATTTATTTTCGTCCTCATTGAAAAACATAACATTCATAGAAATTTCCTTCTATTTATGCAGTGGTAGTAACCATGCACCTGCTTGCTGTCGATGCGACGTAGTTATGTATTATGTCAGTATTCAATTATTTGTTCACTTAGCTTCAAGGACCAAATAGTTGTAGCGTTGTGGACAATTACAAATTTACAATATTTGCACCAATTGTTGATTAACAGTTTTTATCATGTATTACGTAACCATCTGATAAAAACGTCATGGATACGGCGGCAGCGGCCTGACGCTCTGTGGAAGGATTGTGGAGTTTCAATTTATTATGTAGTTATTCACATAAATAACAAATTACAAGAGTCTGATTATATAAAGGGGGAGGAAATAGAAAGGGTCGATCAAGAGAAGGAAGGGGAGGGAGAAGGAATAGAGAAAGACAGATATATATAGAGAGAGAGAGAGAGAGAGAGAGAGATAGAGAGAGAGAGAGAGAGAGGGGGGAAGGGGGGGGGGGAGAAGGAAAACGATTTTTGAACATTGCATTTTTTAAACCTGTCCTCTCCAATCTGTCTCCTAGGGTGAAAAGTGTCATTTGACAACAACGGAATGGGGTAAAGATAAAAATCGGAACGAGCGTTACCTAAAGTCGGAAATTTATGAATGAAATTTCTCCTTTCATTTTTTGTCAGAAGCAAATCCGTGCCAAACTCCCAACCCATATGCGAGTTTATATATACTTACTATAATAGTAAAACAAAATTAAGTGTTAAGGGCAAGGGCGGTGGAGCGACTTCCAAAGTGGGGGGGGGGGGGGGGGGCACCAACAAAAAAAGGGCACTTTCTGGGGAAAAGGGGCACCCACAACGGGAAATCTCAAAGCGAAAATATACAATTTTTGTTAAAGACATTGGTATATACCCCTACATTGTGATTTCATTATCAAGGATAATTTCAATATTTGTTTCTCTTTATACATCATACAAAATATTGCTTAAGCATCATACTTTGCAGTTGAGTGTGATGGTCTGAATATTCTTTTGCTAGTGAGCAAAACAAGCGAGAATTTTTTTAGATTTGTGAGATCGCAGTGCGAAGAATTAAAACCCGATCCTGATGGGGTTATAAGCACATTCTCATAACGGAAGACTGAACAGACCTTTGATAATTAAGTAACATAATTATATAATCTATAAATGCGAGCGAGCGTAGCGAGTGATCTTTGGTGGAAATTGGTCTTATTTTGCTTTAAAATTAGGGGCACGTTTAATGATAAGAGGAATAAGGGAGACTTATCGAAAGGGATAAAGACACTCATTAGACGAAGAAAAATGAGCACGTGTCAAAGTACAATGGGTATTATCAGAGGTGAAAATGGGGCACTTCTTACGCCTGAAAAGAGGCACTCACCAGAGATGAAAAAAATGCACTTACTAGAATGGCAAATGGGCATTTGTCGACGGAAAAGGGGCACCCATCAGAATTTGATATGAGCACTCATCAGATTTGAATAGGGGCAATTATTGGAGATGAAGGGGGCACTTATCAGAATCGAAAAGGAGTAATTTCTCGAAGCTGAAAAGGGTCATTTACCAGAGATGAAAAGGGGTACTTATGAGAATGGAAAGGGACACTCTTCATAGGTGAAAAGGAGCATTTATAAGAAGGGGGAGGGGCTCTTTCTTTTTTAAATGGGGACACTTATCACAAGGAAAAGGGGCACCTATTAGAAAGGAAAAGGGGCACATGTGGAAATAAAAGGTGCGCTTATCCGAGTTTAAAAAGGGGTAGTTATTACAAGGGAAGGGGCATTTTTTACAAAGGAAAAGGGGCATTTGTCAAATTAAAAGGGACACCTCTCAGATTTGAATAGGGTAATTATCAGAGGTGAATGAGGCACCTATCGAAAGTGAGAAGTGGCACTTCTCATACCTGAAAAGGAGCACTTACTAGAGATTAAAAAGGGTACTTATGAGAATGGATTATGGACACTTGTTGCAGAGGAAAATGGGAACTTGTCGAAGGAAAAGGGTCACGTGTTAAAATAAAAGGGGCACTTATAAGAGGTGAAAAGGGGAAGGGGCACTTCTACAAAGTAAAAGGGACACTTTAACTATGTAAAAAGGGGCACTTTGGGGGTCCTTGAAAAGTGTGGCACTGTGCCCCCATGCCCCTCCCCCTCCGGAGCACCGCCACTGGTTAAGGGCTAACTTTGTATCTGTGTTTATTTATTTACGTTATTTCTGAAGATTATTCAAAGACTTCTTTGTGATATTTTTTTAAAGTCGGCTTGATATCCTTCTTTTTTAAAGAAAAAAATATCATACCAGAATTATTAGCTACCTTATCTAGAGCTTAGTTATTGTAATCTTCGATCTTTAGAAAAGTATTAAAAATAGTTTGTGAAAGTATGAATTATTCCTATTTTGCAGCAGGATATGAATGCTATGAAATACAGTTGAAAAATAAATGATATTCAACGGACCAGAAAATGATATCATGTATATGGTATCATCACTACAGACATTATCATTTTCATCATCATCATCTCACCATTCATCACTATCATCATCTACATAATCATCACCATTTATCATCATCATTGTAACCATCTTCATCATCACCATTATCACAACCACCATCATCATCATCATCATCATCACCTTCATCTTAAAAATCATCATCAATATCATATCAATATCATTGTGACTATATTGTATATAGTCCTTCATACAATATAACTTCATCAAAACTATATCTTTAACTCTTCACAAATACATTTTTCCTGATTTATTTAATTAATTACTCAATCATATAACCAATCAAATATAAGTGAATAATTATAGCTGTTAATGGTGAATGGCAAGAACAGGAATGTCATTGACGTTTCAAAATTAGTATTTCCATTAATCCAAAAGATATTGCCCTAAAAATGTATGGCAGTACATTGCTGACAAATACAGGTGCAGAATAAATGTATTATATCTATACAAAAATAATGTGTCTATTATGTTGGCTGACTATATTTATGTACCAGAAATAAAAATGAGGTTGGAAATATCTCAAGTAAACTTCAAAAATAGTAACAGGTCAACTTGATAAGCTTTTCCGTTTTTACCAAACTTTGACAATGAGAATGTACAGTATGATGAATTTGAGAAGTACACAACCAATATTTTTGGAATTCAAGGCAATAAGAACAATATTTTCAAATATAAAAACTTTTGTACTTATTACAGTTTTACAACAAGATATGTCTTTCACCAAAATCATAATTTAACTGATACACAGTTTAAAGAAAAAAAGAGGCAAAATATATATTAGATGAGTAATTGAAGCAGAAAATATAGCATGAAAAACAGCTTTAAAACTAAAACATTTAACAGTATAATTGAACTACATACATGTATTACCAATTCATTATTATTAGACCCTGAAGGATGTATAATTGAATTTGAATGGTTGAGTATAAATATTGCTAACTGTACAAAAAACAAGTCCTGTATTCAATGTTTAGTCAGACTCGTCATTGTTTTTTAAACCTAACTATTAATTTAGCAAGGGTTTTGGAAATCATCTCAATATTAGTTTAGCAATGGTTTTGGAAATCATCTCATGGAAAGAATCAGATAAATAATTCTGAAACGAATTCCACAATATTTTCCCATGTCAACAAAAATGCAAAAGTATATAATATGCATATTTAAAAATGGAAGCACTAAATCATTAATCCCCCTAAAAAAACATGAAAGACAAAACTAATAAGCGATTTTTTGAAGCTCTTAAAGGGTGGTTTTTTTAAAGCATAAAGAGTGATATTCTGCATAGAGAAACAGCTAGTTTTTCTAGCACTAGTAAAGAAGAAAAAAAAATCAAAATCAAAATTTTTAAAGGTGTTTTTTTTTAATCGCCTGTTGTAAACGTAAGATAAGAAATGAACACCAAGGTATTATTTCTTGCAACATCTTGCTTAGAACTGCTTCTAGGGCTTGTGGTCACATGTGGTCATAACCAGGCCTCTTCACATTTTCTTTAACATTTGTTGTAAAAGTTCTGAGTGTACAAGAATATAGATGTACAAGGTATCCAATATTAACAAGTTTATATGTACCAACATGTTAACAACTTGTGACTACCGGTAACACCTAATGATAGCCTTTGTAAACACGGCTGTACACATGACATAACATATCCACCATGATATATATATATATTATAAATAATCATGATTAATGATAAGGCATGGTTATATTATGATTGCAACATAGTGTCAATACAATACATTTTGATGAGTATTTTTCTTTTTTAAACATACAAAAAGCAATGCCCATTTGTGACCTTCATTCTACAAAACAGGTAAAATCTTGCAAGAAATTACTACACTATTCTTAAAGAAAATTGGCAGAATGTTGGTTGGACCACAAAAAAATGACATCACATTGGTACACAGGATTAAAAAAATAATTTTCACAAACTCAAGTTGGAGCTGGAGTGTCCTGTTAATGTAGAGTAAGGGAATGACATTGAATGTAATAGCTTTGGTATGATCATAAGACCTACTGTGAATGGAGCACAGGAAAAGGAATAAAAACACCATAAGGTCAGTTTGGAGATTAGGATATTAGAAAACGGAGAGAGAGAGAGAGACAGTAAAAATAGCATTTGAATCATTGGTATAAAACTTCTGAAACATCCATATCTTTATTAAAGAAGACATAATGATGTTAAATGCAGGAACATAGTATGTAATATCAAACACATTCAGGTACAAACATCACATGATGTAACACAACACGTAAAGCACCACAATTTTACAGTTTCTAGTAACAACATAAAGTTCAAATCATTATCAGCTTACAATTGTGCTTTTCTAAAGAGGAATAAAATAATAAGGAGATGTGTGGATTGTAATAACAACGGGGGAATCAAACAGTGAAAATCTCTAACACAGTTACAGGATTAAATCAAACAGTGATTATAGTATTAATGTCCTTCAACACACCCTAATAACTGAAGCTGTAAAAATGATATGCTAGAAATTTCATTCAAAGTATGCATGGTAGTTTTAAACTGCTGAAGTTTCAAATACATATAAATCAACAGTGGAGTGTTTTTTGCAACGCTGTAATAATTAAATGCAGGTCTTTGCACCTTTAAACAGAGGATATCCTGAAAACTCTGAACAATTCTACATGACTACCTGCCCATCTTCTTTGGTCCATCTCAGATTCAGGACTTGTAATTACTTGATAGGGGCATGGCCAGGCAGGTGCAGGTCCGAGAACAGGTCTGTATACAAGTCCAGGACCAGGACCAGGACCAGGACCAGGACCAGGTGCAGGAACAGCTAGGATGTTAAATCCACTACAAGGGAATGATTGCACAGTCTTGCCAGGAATCTAGTGTCTGTTAGTCAGGCTCCATCTCTTCTTCATCCAGTGACCTTTTGATACCTAAACATTAATAAGAGACAAGATAAAATGATAGTATTCTTACAGAGAAAGCAAAAAAGTCATTGTAGAATCATTCAGTATACCAAGATTTGTGTCTATTTTCAATGTACACAATTTCAAGAGAGAAAAATAATATATGAAAATGACAAACTTCAGTATAAACTACTAAATTTATAGATAAGTTTACAATGGTAATTTTCCAACAAAATATCATCCTAGAATAATGATTGGCTTACAATTCAACCATGGTCTGAAAATTAGCATCCCTGATCATACTACCACTGCTCAATATCAATTAAGAAATATTGAAATTAAATAACACTCAAACGAATTACATATGCCATAATGATGGTTGAAAAATACAATGGCATTTGCCTGAATTTGGCTCACCTAGTCCTTCGCTCATACCAGCAGGTACTTGCATCCTTGCAGTGAATATTGCTTCGTACTCCTGTAAATAAAATCATCCAATCACCATTTTTTGTTTAATAAAAACTATATCTTAGTATCATGGGCGTAAATCCTTACGAAATACCTATAGGTATTACGTAAGGATTTACGCCCATGCTTAATTAGTATACTACTTAGCCTAACATTATTATTTTTTTCCTTACATAAAACACTAACCTATCTCATAAATAAACAAGAATACTCGGCTTTGCAACACATTTCATTTATGGAAAGTAAAAAGTTCATTTTCAAAAAAATCTGTAAGAAATACTTTGCCAAACATATGGAACACTCTACCCCAAGTCCTCCGCTTATATAAAAACAGTTCAATATTTACAAAAAAAATGAAACAGACCTTTTATTCTGAGTATCGTTGAATTGACCTTCCAAACCTTTTTGCCCCCCTCCAATTTTTAATTATTTCATACATGCTTTTGTATTTTTTTGTCTTTATATTGTATTTATCGCTGTATTTTGTATTTATCGCTGTATTTTGTGATATCTCGAACTCATATATGCTCAATAATATAAATAATATAAATTATAATATTCGGGGAACTTTTTATACAAAGCCACCATGGGCTTTTCCTTTGTTCTCCAATTTCATTTTAAACTATTGTAATAATTGACCATTCCTTGTATGTATATATACTTGTATGTTTATTGCATTAGCTGTGTTTTTTATGGAAATGAAATAAATAAACGAACTTGAACTTGAAATACAAGTGTCAGAGTGTGACTGCATGCTTTCAATTCAAACCCTGTAAGCTGAATAGACAAAAGAATTTAGAAGGCCTGCAAGAAGAATGGATTGTGTTGCTTGCAATCAAGGCAGTATATTATAGTAAAATAACAAGAATTCTTAAAACAGGTGTGTTCTTTTATGTGGTAGAGAGAAATAGTGAGTGGAGTAGGAGCTTCTGCTCAGTGCAGATCTAATAAGAGTCAGATGTGTATGGTGTGGTGAGGTCACAGCAATAGGTAAAAGGTACAAGCTATGTACACGTATTATGCAGGCATGGTAAATTGTACACAGTGGCAAGTTCCAGGCACCACAGTCCATGATAGAAAAGCCCTTGTCAGCACTTCCCTTAATTTGCCATACTGCTTGACATCTGAAATGTAAGTTATGATTCACTATGGTTTCTTGATTAATTCATAGTAGAAAGTATTGGTTCCTAGTTTGATACCTAAAAATTATAAATAGCAATTTCAGAAATTCTAAACTTCTTACTATCAGTTTTGTTTAAAGGAACATATAGAGGATATTCAGAAAATGCATAATTTTTCTTTTGGAAAGATGTTTTTTGCAAAAATTGAATTGATTATGTCAGCATTCATTCAAAACAATTCCTCACTGACTCATTAATTATTCTTATCATATTCTATAATTTTAAATTAAGAAATCAAATTAACAAATTAAAAAAACAAAGAAAAGAAAAGGGAACTAGGTAAATTAGTAGACAGAGAAGATTAAAAATTTTTTTTTTTAATGAGGGGGGGGGGGTGATTAAAAGAGTCAGAAAAGCATATTCTATAATTTTATAATTTTAAATTAAGAAATCAAATTAACAAATTAAAAAAACAAAGAAAAGAAAAGGGAACTAGGTAAATTAGTAGACAGAGAAGATTAAAATCTTTTTTTTTTAATGAGGGGGGGGGGGGGGGTGAGAAAAAGAGTCAGAAAAGCAGAACAAAATCACTCAAAAGTCAAAACAAAAAAATAAATGATAAAATTGAAATTAGGGCTGACAAAGTAAAAAGAGAATAACAACATTTTGAATACCTTTAATTGACTGGCAAATCCATCATTCACACTGATACAGAAACGTTTCTCTTGTACATAGCGGTAGGCAATCCTGGTAAAATACACAAAATACATTCAAATGTTTTGTACTGTCATTATTTCCATGATAGTATTTGCTACTTTTTATCACTTCAGTATCATTCATTTCGGGGCAAGTCCAAGCCATTTTATCTGAAACATTATTGATAACATCTAAGATTTCAATACATCTGATTTATGTTTCAAGCGGATAGACCGACTACAAATTGAATCAGACAGAACATCTAATAGAATGATGTTTAAGTCTTTTAGTAATATTTGGGAAGGTATGGGACATACTATATGGACTTGCCCTTTTAGTCTGTACATATATGTGTACTCTCATGAGAGTCAATATATCAAACATTATAGATCGTACTATTTGTTTGGTACCCGTATGTAATCAACTGGGCCCCGTTTCATAAAAATCAACTTTCAATCAATCGTAAAAATATATTGTATCTACAATCTTGCTGCAATCAACTGTATCTTACCATGCATTGTATCAATCTGAAACACAAAGTTAAATGTAAGTTTAATTTATTGTAATTTGAAGGAGATATGATTAATTTAAAGGGGATACAATCAATAGCATTTCTCTATGTTACACAGTCCTGATTGTTACAAGTCTGTAAAAACCCAAATTACACAAACACACATGCATTTCTACATACCTGTACTTCAGTCCATATGTTTCCATTAGATAACCTATAACAAGTGCAGCACTGTGAATAAATTAACAATAATGAACAGATGTCACAATCACGATTATTAAATCAAGTTCATTCCCTAAAGCACTGGAGAAATAAAAACTGTCATTTTCTAAATTACTACTCTATACAGAGTGATATTGGATGAAATACGTTGGCATAAAAAAGATTTCTCTAATAGTGTGTAAATACAATAAGGGAATATCAAAAAAATACAGAGTTTGGCTTGTGTTCATAAAGATTCACTAAATTAAACTTAATCCACAGATTCATGGAGCACCAACCATGTGTCAAGATGTGTTTTCCCTGTAGAAATTACTGTAATTCTGTAATAAATGAACTAATGAAATGGGTCCAGTTATGAAATGACATTTATGGCATTACAAAATTGATTTTATAATGACAAATCCTTTGTTTGTTTCTTAGTTACATATTTATGATAATATCTGTGGCATGAATATGTTTACATTTGGCACACCATGATAAATCTGAGGACTAACTCTACTCATTCAGCTGGGTTTTAAACCTGGACTACAGATAGTCCACTTTTATAAATACAAGCCTATGACTTTTTGATGTTTTCTGAAGAAGTGATGCAATGGATATCTAGGATAGGACACTCACCTTCTTGATATACCAGCATTGCCATGTACCAGTATCCTTCCTCCTGATTGTAAACAAGAGTCAATGAATCCCTTCACCTGCAACAAAGTACATCACACTTTTAAGAAAAATGCTGTAGACAATCACAGAACAATTATTTAATTGATTCACTAATTTTAGTTCTGAAATAATGGCTTGAAATTTAAAGTGCACTGAGAAGAAAAATATTTTGATGTGGTGTAATGAACTTCATGTTCTTTCCAAAAACAGCAAATTACACTTACTCAGGCAGTGCATATGGTCATTAATAAATGACTTGGGAAGAGAGCACATAGGTTAAACATTTTTGAGACAATGAGTTATATACTTTTGAGGGAAAAAATATGATACACACTATTGTAGTAAGCTGCATCATGATACAAATACAATCCACTGGTGAAATTCATTACAATACTCTTTTCTCAATATGTCTGATAACTAACATCAATATAAAGAAGCGGTGAAGCCAAGCATAGTGAATAACTCTATAAGATCTTACTGTAGGTATATGTCTGATGATATTTTCCATGCAATTGTCGGCTACATCAAGGACTAAATACCTGTAAATAAAAGATAAGTACTTCATTCAGTACAATGCCAATGTCATATAATATCCATTTTTTGTTATTACTCAAATCGATGGCAAATCACACCAAATCATTATCTTATTTTAATAAAGATTATGTTTAAAAAGAAGCTATCAAATGATAACTCTGATTTACTGTGATTAGAGTACAATTTGGCTATCTATATGCTTAGAAAGAGACTAAGTTATCAAAATATTTGATTTTGTCTCTATTTTGATACCAAATCTTTTTGAGGTAGTGCTCTATGCAAATATCCAGAACTTACATAGAAATATTAAATGACATCATTGATTCATTGTAATATTTCACCATTATACTGAAAGGAACAGTACCGGTAGTTACTAATGTGAACAAGGTCAACATAACTGAAAGAACCGTATTAAGAATCTTATACAAAATGATTCGTCGCTGTTTTCACGAAGTGACGGTAGTGAAAAAAAATTGCATTCACTTTGCGTTACGATTTTCCTCACTACCGTCACTTCATGAAAACAAGGACGGATTAATTGAAGGAAGACAGTTTTCATTATTACTTTAGTAACTATTTACAATCATTCTGGTGTCAAATTGACTAAATACTGATGTGAAATTTGTATTGTTGGTTGTCACTCAATGAAAACCTGGTACCAATTTGAAAGGTTGTACATTAACTTACCGGAATCTGTCTGGAAAGTTTGGTTTAATGATGGTTGCCTCTGGTGCCTGTCTTATACAAAGGACATGGGTGATACCATGCTCTAAAAGAACAGGTAACTATTGAAAAAGAGGGAGAAAAAACAAACAAAATCATATTCATTATTGGGAGAGATTAGAGAGAACATTGAAGGAAAAAAAAGGAAAAAAAAGGCAAATATTTTAATTCAACCAAAACAAATTTTGGTGTCTTTGATTAAAATAACAATACTTGTCTGTGTTGTGAGTGCAAAATATATGATCTAAATAATCCCCAGTGTAGTTTACTACATAACATTGTGTTTTATAAGTGTAATTCTTACCTTGCTTCTTTGAGCTGCAGCATATGGTCCTAGATATAATCCAGGGAGTATTTCCTACAAAAACAGAAAATGAATCTGATAGCAATCTCAAAAATACAGATATATTGTGTTGAAGCCAAACATGAGTACATTTTAATGCCCATTTGATAACAAACTAGTTTGTAATAATCGGGAGCGCCAGGAGGGTCAAATCTGACTGACATGAGCGCTATACAAGAACCCACTATTATTATTTTTATTATTAAAAATAGATGTTGAGATTTTGAAACGTTCCATAATCTTTGTGTCATAGCCTGCATTGATAGCAGCAGCAGTTCTAGAGGAGGCTTTGGGTTCAAGCCCCCCCCCCCCCCCCTCCACCCCCTCAACCCCTAAAGAAGAATCCTTATCATAAATACATTTAAGCATGGCACATGTAGAAATTGAATGCAAAAAACCCAAACCCCCAACCCCCCTCCCTCCCCCTCCCCCAGTCTAGACTAATACAAATAAATAAATACAAATTAAAAATTTAATTTAATTTAAAAAGGAAATACTTTCTATATCAGTTACCTGCATCTCCCTTCTCCTAGTGTATACCCAATCCTGCAATGATAATAGAGATGTGCATTGGAAATAAAATGAAGCTTTCATCAAATGAAAATAGACCCGTTTTTCCATTTACTATTATTTACTTCACTACACTGTCCTGAACCCTTGGTTATGCAAAATGGCATCACCTGGATTGAATCTACTTTGCATACATTAGTTGTTGCTATGTTGGGCAAACTTCTGGCAAGCTTTCTAGTAATCAGAGAATTTGTTGTTTATACGGTATGCATACAAAGTATCTAACCGAGTTCAAACTTCTGCATTGATTTAGAACACAAGGATGAAGGATCGAGCAAGAATACCTACCCCAACAACCCCTCCCTCTTTCTCTCTCTTACTCCCACCCCTCCTCTCTCATGCTCTTACCCCCCCCCCCCCTCTCTCTCCTTTCTTTAACCCCCCCCCCCCCCACGTTTCTTAAATATGTGTCAATTTCTCTCTTTTTTTCTCTCCCTTTTCTCCTTTTCTTCTTTTCTTTCTTTTCTTTCGCCGGCCATTTAAATACACAGAGTGGTGATATTAGCTTACAGTAAATAACTAAGTGTGACATTTGAAACCAAACTCTACCATCTCAGGAAAATTATCTTGGAAATTTGGACATAACAGTACACTGCAGGCTACAGCGCCGTTCGCCAATTAACATGACGTGACTTTGCTCTCCACACAATTATTATTACGAATGGGACTGACCGACAAGACCGATTATAAAGGGCCGAACATCTACATTTCTTACGTATGATAATTGTATCTTTTCGCAAAATGCTCCGTTGACTGTTATACATTTTGAAGTTAAAAATATGTATATCTTACCCTTGGCTCTTCATCAGAGGTGG
The DNA here is from genome assembly GCA_035222895.1 of Strongylocentrotus droebachiensis. Lineage (NCBI taxonomy): Eukaryota > Metazoa > Echinodermata > Echinoidea > Camarodonta > Strongylocentrotidae > Strongylocentrotus > Strongylocentrotus droebachiensis. Next base: position 179,878 of record JAVYIG010001680.1, on the reverse strand, counting down.
GTATTTGGGGGAATTTTAAGGTTTGTAGAAGGGTGGATAATGCAGCTTCTGCCATGATCCCGAATAAGCTGAACATATCATCTAATTTAGAGGATCTATCTCTCCAGCGGTCATCAGCAAGCGCAAGCTTACTGAACTGTGTACTAACAAAACAAACCTTATTTTCGTGCCCAATTTTTGCTCAATTTCCGTTGAACTTATAATTGTAGAAGCAATTAAAGTTCTATTATCAGCGGAAAATGTATGATTCTTGGCGATTTAATGTTCATATAAAATAACAATTATTTGACTTGAATTGATTGTGATCGAGGGGCAAGGGGGCAATTCCGGGGGGGGGGGGTCAATTTGGGGGATTTTCTCGAAGTAAAGCCCATTTTTCACAATTTTGAAAATTTTGAAATTTTGAAAAAGCGGACCCATGTTTAGGGACATTTTTGTTAAAAATAAGACCCATGGTTAGGAATTTTTGTGCGCTAAAGTGACCCATTAGAGCGGCACCCCCACAATTATTGCCTTTAAAAGTTTAAATAGATAAAAGCACTCCAAATAGCCTATACAAATTTGTTGAGTTGAAAAGGTCTTCATGATTTAGGAAAGTTAGTAGATTCAACCCTATACATAACCATTCAATTCAATTCATTCAATTCAAAATGGTATATTAAAATAATTTCATTGCGGCAAAGACACAGTAATGACAAAATGACAATTGATTTGATATATATATATAATATACGAGGAGACAGAAGCTGTCCTAACACTAGTGACAGAGAGTGTAAAGAAAATAAGATGGAAAGAGTTACTGGAAGGAGGATGGTATAGAAGAGTAGGGGAACACACACAAAATGGATGCGGTTATTTATCATGATAAAATAGATACACTGCCTTTACATATAAACATTCTATTATAAACATCGCAGCTAATTTATAATTTCAATTGAAAGTTTGAGACTAAATAAGTCGTTGTAAATTGACATTAAAGGAGAAAATTTGTGATTAGAGAAAAGATAAAATATGGTATTCGGATTTGGAATCATAATAAAAAATACCATTTTATCATTTAACTGTGAATGACTCATCTCTTGTTTTAAAAAGTCTCCTAGTTTTGCTAAATATTCGGATAGCCGATAAATTGTGTTAAAACTTAGATTAGAAATATATTATAGGCCTATATCCTTGAAACATAGGTTAAATAATTATATAAAATTTGATCTGTCTAACGAATGATGTGTAAAGTAAAAGTATTTCGAATTGGCTATTGAATATAACTGGCCGGCCGGCCCTGCCAATAATTAAGCAGTCAAATAGAAACAGACTTACAATAAACAACTTAATAACCGCAACCAATATTGTCAACAAAAGCACCAACAAACATAAAAGATAATGAATACATTTCATAAGTATTATATTTGTTTTTTCCCTGTCCGTTTTTCGAAAAGATTTATCTTCTTTTGAGTTGAAATGTTTCGCCCGCTTCTAAGGAAAGCTTTCGATGTCCATATTGATCTATTCATGATTATTTAAAAAAAAATAGAGCAATTAATAAAAAGAGAATAATTGATTAATACAAAATAAGAGAGGTTTTAACGAATTCAATGCGATAGTATCATTTCCAAGGTGATTTTTACAAAAGGATTTGCCATTTAAAAAAGTTACCCTTTTGACGAATGCTCAACTAATTAAAAAAAACAAAAACACCCAAATCCCCCCCCCCCCCCAAATCATTTGAGAGAAGGAAAGAGAGAGGGAGGGGGAGGAAGGGAGAGAGAGGGAGGGGGAGGAAGAGAGAGAGAGAGAGAGGGAGAGAGAGAGAGAGAGAGAGAGGGGGAGGGAGAGAGAGAGAGAGAGAGAGATAGAGAGAGGGGGAGGGAGAGAGAGAGAGAAAGAGAGAGAAAGAGAGAGATATAGAGATAGATAAATCTATATAAAGAGAGAGAGAGAGAGAGTTACATTTAGCGATGCCAGACAAACAAATAATTACAGTTTTAGATTTCAGATTTGAAATTGGGATACAGGCCTATGTAATTATTGATTTAATGGAATGGATATAGGCAATATCTTTTCTCTTAATTTGTGTCTAATTCGGTGTTAACTCTTTCTTAAACGGTCATCATTCTTTTTGCAAAGCTTCTGCTGAACTTTGGAACAAACTACCTTTACATGTCAAAAAATCGTTCAAAATTGCCTTTGATGATTAACTTGCTCAGTTTATTTCCAGGCATCTACGCAGGGGGGGGGGGGGGGGGGGGGGTTGGGGGTCAAACCCCCCCCCTCATTTTTTTGTTGCTAATGGGTGACCAAAAAAAGGTGACATCCCCCCCCCCCCCCAACGGAACGTAAAATCGATCAGTCAATTTTCAAATATCCAGGCTGGTAATATCACCTTCTTAATTAACCCTTCTTTTTTTTTTTTTTTTTTTTTTTTTTTTTGCAATTTTTTTGTGAGAATCCTTTAATCACACATTCACAGCGGTAGGTGTTGGTTGCTGGAGTCGAACTAAAGAATCATGTCTCCTTAGCCTGTACGTGTAAGCTGGGTGTCCAGATCATTCGGCAGGGATCTCGATGGCTCCTTCGTTGATCTGCTCGATGATGTCATGGGGGTTTGACCCGTCCACGGTGCATCCGACAGACTGGGCGGTTCCAAGGACCTCCTTGACCGTTCCCTTCAGCTCTCGGGCCATGGAACGCTCACGCATCGTCTTGGCGATCTCAATGATGAGTCCAGGCCGATGTTCCCGCTGTGCGAGATGTTCTTGACCTTCTTCCTGTCACGAGGGGGCTCCTTGAGGGCACGGATGATGAGAGAGGATGCGCTGGGCACCACGCTGACCTTGGCCTGACGGTTCTGAATGGTCAACATGACGGTGATCTTCAGCCCTTCTTAATATTTCATACTTCTCTTGTAAACTTGTTAGGCCTAATATAATAGCACATTTCATGGCTCGGGCCCGACCATTTATGATCCTTAGCCTGACAATCTAATTACCAGAGTAAAGCATTAATTGTTTATTCTTCGTCACTGTTTTTGAAAAACGGAATTTTTGACCTATGAAAGTTTGGATGCAGACATGCAGTATACCTCTTCATCATAATTATATCACAGAAATCCTGCAAGTGTCCATTTTAGCATCTCAGAACTGACCATTCCATTGTGCGTTGACGCTACCATAATACTCGCATGTTTTCCAGGCGAATATTTCAGTCTCACTTTTGTTTACATTTGCACTTGTAAGTGTATCATCATCACGAGATTGAAAGGATTTCGCAAACTTACGGATTCGAAAAACATAGAAGTTAGAACAAGACTGGAGTGTGGTTCACTTGTTTGGATTTATATAATAATATCTACGTATCTGAGTTCCATATGAAGAATTCCAACAGTCACTAGAATTATCTGTAGCTGTAGTAAGTATTTTATCATTTTCAAAATAGGCCTTCCGAGCTGTGTGGAGAGTGGAGACTTCTTGGATGCCTCTTGACGGTTGAGTCAGGCGCGTGCAGTGTTGATGGATGCCGCTCAGCTCCGCGCCGCGGGGTCGATACCATGTATCGTAGTCTGCACAGCTGCAGGGATCGCAAGGCTGACACAGTGACAGACCTACCGACCTTCACTCAGCTACTGGTCTATATTAAACAAAGAAAGAAACTGTATAGACTCAATGAGATTTTGAATAAACTATAGGCTCTTAATTGCAGAATACCCTACCATATTGTTAGTCTTCATATATTAGCCGTAGATATAGATTGTGATTTTATTATTTGCGATAACGGTGATACAGGTATTGAAGATTGAATAATGCGAGTGTTTGAATTCATTTGGTGGATGAAAAGTTGAATTCTACGCCGTTTTGTGCGCCATTGCAGAGCTGAATTTGGTGTGTTTTGTCGCTAATTTGTGACAAATCTAGATGGCTTTCTGATGGTATTTCATGCAAAATGTCTGTTATATTGATAAGCACTGATTCTTGTCCTTACCTTTGTCTTGTTTATTGTCTGTTATAGTCATTTAATAGATGAATTACTTGAATTCTAAGCACATTTCAGTAACGCAAAATGTCCAGCCCGCTCATAGTCCCACACACGTATTTGTTTGTACCTTGTGCCCTCTCTTACACTGCTAGTCTGCTTTCGAAGACCCTATTAGATATTTCAATCAACAAGTAATGTCTCGTTCTAAAAATACAAAAGAAAAATAATAGTTTTGTGCTTTTTTAATCAACGAGTGATGTCTCGTTCTAAAACTACAAAAGAAAAATAATAGTTTTGTGCTTATAATAGTGGAATGTCTCGTGCTAAAAATACAAAAGAAAAAATAGTTTTGTGCTTAGACTAGACTAGTATTGGTGGGTGGTCGATGGTCGTTGGTCGTTGGCTTCTTTTTTAATATTTGTGAGTCCTTGGTCGATGGTCGTTGGCTTCTTTTTTAATACTTGTGAGTCTTTGGTCGATGGTCGTTGGTCGTTGGCTTCTTTTTTAATATTTGTGAGTCCATGGTCGATGGTCGTTGGTCGTTGGCTCTTTTAAACAAATAGATCTAGATCTAGAGGTCTAGATCTATGCCTAACTATTTGGTCGATGGTCGTTGGTCTCTTTTTCTAATATTTGTTAGACAGTTGGTCGATGGTCGTTGGACTCTTCCATTCAATAGTATTTGGTCGATGGTCGTTGGTTTCAATTTCTAATATATTTGTCAGACCGTTGGTCGATGGTCGTTGGACTCTTGGCTTTTAACTGTTAGTGTTAGTTCTATACTTCTAACTTTAATATTCGTCAGACTGTTAGTTCTAATTCTGTAAAACCCTGGTAGGGTATTCTGCAATTGTTCCTGACATCGAAGCCCTAAACGAAGGTTTCCCGATGTCGAATGTGATCCAAATTCAAGTGGAAAATGCCACATATGATTATGATTAAAAATTGGGATAAATTCCTTTGCTAAGAATGGATTTTTAAACTGCTAAAAAAATGGATACGGAACTACACTAACGCGCCCATTTTTCTGCCCAGAATTCGGTCACGTTTTTTTAGGGAAGTTCTAAATTAGTATTATCTTTCAAATGCCGTTGGAATTTAACCTTTTCATTTTTTTGGCCTGCAAATGGGACATGGTACCTTTAAGGCCTTATTGGCGTACGGTTCTGTAAATCTCACCCCTAAACATGCTAAATGGCGTAAGAAACTAAAATGGACCCCTAAACGGCGTAAAGTCTAAAAATGGACCCCTAAATGGTGTAAACTCTCAAAACAACCCCATAAATTGTGCAACACACCTACACAGTAATTAAGAAAGAATCCCAGGGGAAAGAGTTCCATATGAGCCCCATGAAATTTACATGAAACATAATTTATTTCAATTTTGGCCTTTCATAATTAAAATCTTGCATATTAATATATATCAGAATACATACAGAACCTTTACTTTAATGGGGCCCTTAATCCCCACCTTCACCAACTATTGCAAACCAGGCTGCAAACCCGGTCGCTGCAAACCCAGGTAATTCAAAGTCTTGGCGTAGAGCCCCGCGTAGAGACTAGAAAAATTAGGCCTGAGTCGAAACGGGTCCCCGCCCGGGCCCCGACCGTCGAGCTGAAACCCGGTTTTTGGTTTTCGGGTTTCGGGTTTTTCAAAATTAAATTTCACACTGATATTTTGATATATAGAACTAAAAATATGCAATTCACAAACTTATATTTCAATATAATCAAATAAATATGCTTTAGAAATAAATGGATATCGTTTCAGTTGACGGTAGGTGTTTTTATCGCTCTAAAATTGAGGCTGCAAGAAAGGAATCACGCTTCGTGGTACCGATCGAGTGCGTTCAGAAACGGAAGTGGAAAAAGATCTATGACCCACTGAAGACAGAGCAAGAACGTGCCACACACAAGACTAAATGTTGATCAGACTATTGCAATTAAATCGTAATACTAAAGGCATTAATTTAATTGTCAAAATATATCCACAACATAATGGTTTACCCTTGATAGTTTGATGAAGGAAAATAAATTAAAGCTCTTGAAATAACATCGAAGTGCCTTTCATTCGTTCTAAAAATGCGTGTATAACGTACGGCAAGCAGAAGTTACGAGTCAAGCTTGATATGCATGTTTACATCCCTACACCGTCATCCGACCTGATCGGAACAATAAGCAGCGTCTGTCCGTGTTTACAAAGACAATCCTCCTTTGTGTGGACTATCCTTATTCTCAGACCAGCGCCCCTACTGATTTGAGTTTGAAGGTTGTCAGGTTGTCAAATTTGCTGACAGATGCACACATTCTTCTGAGACTAACGAGCAGAATATCAATTATCATCATTTATTAAAGTCAGCATTTTCCCTCTAACAAAGGGTTACCCGTACTGATTTTGCATGCCATGATGACACTCCCTCCACTTCTTCATGTCTTGAGCATCCTCATTTAGACCAACATTACTGCTTTTTTTTTTTTTGTATCAATTTTTTTGGTTACAAAAACGTGCCATGAGAGTTATCGCGCTATGACACATTATATAGAGCACTTGCGTCAAATATTTGTCTAAAATATAGACTTTCTATCAATTATGTCAATTACAATTGGGTGATTCTATGTTTAAATATTTTAATAATAATAGGCCTTTGCCTCAAAGGTATAGTGATTTGTATACATATATCAAATGATTCTATAATATCCATAAATACAACACCAGAAGTTCACATAAACATTTTATATTCTTTAAAACTACCCAAGGACAAACAGTGTGTGTTACAGATGCCAAGTCCTAAAAACGACAGACAAGTTTCTGTTCACATGTGAATCTCAAGAAAAATTTGAATTTTGAATTTTAAAAGAATATTGCTGCAACTTTAAAGGTACTACATGTACATGTATGTCCCATTTGAAGGCCAAAATATGAAAAGGTTAAATTCCAATGGCATTTGAAAGCTACAGCTGTAATACTGATTTAGAACTTCCCTCAAAACAAAAGGGCTTGAAAAATGTCTTTTTGTTGGAAAATAATAAGTGTCAGTTGTCTCATAGAATTTAGTATTGAGTTGTATTGTTGTTGTTATTTTAGTTTTATTGGCGTGTATCATTCATTTATGAATATTTTATTCATGAATATTTACGTTGAGGTTGTTTGATTAAATAGTCTGATTTTCAGACCCTTGTACCGATAAGTTGTATTTTTTATTTATTTATTTATTTATTTATTTCTAATCTTTTGACAGGATAGCCCATTCACCTACAAGTAATGTATGTTTTGTGCTGCGCAAAGATTCAATCAGTTTAATTTTGGCCATTACAAGAAATGAGCCATTGATGTAGACAAATGCTCATGTACCCTTTACAGCTGATTTTATGTACCGGTATGTTATTACCAAAGAAAAAAAGAAGTCAGTCAGTCAGTCAGTCACTCAGTAGTGTCTGACAGTGAAGTCTAGAAAGTAAACAGGTTTCCTTGTATAATTTGAATACCAGGACACTTGCTAACATTTAAATTTCACAGATAGAACATACATGTACATGACATATTCATAATTCCTGCTAAGTTCTACAGAATTTGATGTTGGCAGCATAAGGGATACACTAGTACCTTTAAATGCCTATTTTGAAGTACATTTAACATTTTAGAAGTGTTATTTATGGTACATTGTGTTGAATATCACTGTTATGCTAATGAGCAAAAGCTAAAAAGAGGTTTGTTTACAGTCTAATTAACTATTACAAGTTAAAAACATGTACTTCCTACAGTATCATTCTTTCTCTTTCTCTCCGTTCTGACTTCCTCTCCGTTCTGACTTCCTCTCTCTGACATCCCTGAATTTTGTATACTCTGATTAGTTCTCTACATACATTGTACATGTACATTTGATTCTGCAGTTTTGTTTTGGGGTAGATTAGCCTGTTGAATACAATTAGATTTAGTATTACAGACATTCTCTGTGATTTCCCTCTTAAGATACACATTTTCTTTGGTGCTGTCACTGATGGATGAATGCATTGAGAAAAGAACAAAGAACAATGCAGTAGATGTTATACCTTTCTACCTACAATGTAGCCCCCCTCCCCACTCTCTCTCTCTCTCTCTCTCTCTCTCTCTCTGCCTGCCTGCCTGCCTGTCTGTCTGTCTGTCTGTCTGTCTGTCTATCTCTCTCTTATCTCATTTCCTATTTCGCTCTCTCCTTGTCACTGTATTCCTACTGGTAGGTGCACCACTGTTCTATTTTGGACGTTTAGCCAAAACAAAACTGGACGACCAACTTCTGTACAAATAGAAGGATATCACTTCCACTGAATGACGATGTTTAATACTAGAAGTACTCAGTCATTCTTTGCTTTGTGATTGATGCTGTTCAGTTTGTAAAAATGGGATGGGAATATCAAACAGAGCAAGAAGGAGAAGACATAATTTCTCCAATTGGTTTAAGTGAGTATTGATTGTGAAGTGGGTAGGTGCTGGTGATTGTTGGGGGGGGGGGGGGGTCACAAAGAAGGGTGCATTTTTTTCATTTGTTATGCTAACATCATATACATACATGTATTTCCATTTAAAAATAAATGTTATGGAAAAGATGTACATGTGTAAGTTACATACATGTAGCCATTGTTATCAAGACAAAAGTGCCATTATTTAAAAAAAATGAAAATGATATAAAAAGAAACACAAATATAGGAACATGTTTTAACCATTATCTTTATGAAGTAAACAAACTTTTTTTTCTTTTCTTTTCTTTTTCCCCAGGGATGGCGAGTAGGCCAGTATCTATCCTAGAGCTGGTGACTCTGAGGGAGTATGCCCCTTTGGATTCCCTCTTTCGGCTGCTTCCCAAGAAGGCTCAGAGAGTGCTTGCTCTCAGTCAGTCCAACATTGATGTGGAATTGACGTGTGTTGATGCCAGCAGCGAATTCATTGTGCTAGGGTCTAACATCTCTATCGTGTATGTGTTTGACAGGCAGGAGCAGCAGCTAGCGAAGTTGAGATGTGAGGTAAGGAAACTAAGTTTGGTGGGGAAGAAGACTTCTCACTAGAAGCTAATGATAATTCATTTGAAAGGGGCTAAAGGCCTATAATTAAATGCATGTTTAGGAATCATTTTACTGTCAGGCACACAAGAACTCCATTGAATATATATAGTTTGTTGAGTAAACTAGTGCCACATTTTTCAAGGGATTTCAATGTTTTGACCTGTTTTGTTTTGTAAGGGAGTTTATTCGATTTCAAATTTTCAGTGATGATTGAAATTAGAAATCAATATACATTTTAGCATTAATAATTTGTTTATTTTTATTATAATAATACTGGTCTTACGATTAAAAACAATCCATTTTATACTCCATTACACACACCCAAAATTTATTAGTGTTTCCCCTTAAAATGCCCAAACGAAAATGGGCTTAGTGCAGAAGGTCCCCTGACATTTCCCATAGCAGATAACACTCCCAGGTTGGAGCCTTTATAGTGGAACTAAATGATATTCCTTTTTCATTCTAACAATTTTTTTAAATAATTTTTTTAATTTGTATGGACATGTGTATTTCTAAAGTAAAAAAGGGCTATGGCATACCTTTGCATGGTGACAGAACTTCACAAATCGACCTCGAAATAGATTCATTCATAAAGTAGGATTATCAGTCAATGGTTTTAAATTTGGGGAAATTGATTTCATTATTTTCCTCCTCTTTTTCATTAACACACATCATACTTGAATGCATGGTAATAGCCCTAGCTGTGTTTTGTGTCAGAGCTACCTCCAATTGATAAACCATCCATTGCTTTAGGAAAGAAGTATTTCCGGCATCATAGTTTCTAATGTTGATATTACTAGCTATGAACTCTAATTGACATATCAGTAGACCAGTTTTTGTTATTACTATTTTTTCTGGAAACAATTTATTGACCTTTTGTGATGGGATACCCGTGTATTTGTTGTGTAAAAAAATTGATCTAGAAATAGGATAGCTTTTAGCTTTATCTTTAGCTAAACAATCTTGAACATTTTGTAAATTTCATTCATATGTGTTATGAGAGTTGTACATGTACAGTGAGTAGCACTATGAACATCACTGACAAAGAAAGCGGACAAAATATACAGTTTGTTAGGTAGACAAAGGAACATCCCTTCACTGCTATTACATGTATGTAAAAATGTGTAGAACAGGTGTCACATGCATATTCACCTTTTTACATAATAGCAGTGAAGGGATGTTCCTTTGTCTACCTGAGGAACTGTATATTTTGTCCGCTTTCTTTGTTCGTCATGTTCATAGTGTAGAGAGCTTGCCCATGTTGGCAACAGTCTACAATAACAATTAAATTGCTGAACCCCTAAATTATGCAAAATACTAGACATGATAAAGAAAAAATAAAATTATGCACCTTCCAGAAATGTTTATGTTTTTAAGGAAATAGGAAATGCATGTATTAATTTCAATATATAAAAAGTAATGATACAAAAAAACACACACACACACACACACACACACACACAACTTTATTCATGCTAATTTAGATAGCCACTAGCAGTTAGCATGCAAATGTCCTTACATGTATGTATGATACCAGGAATAATATATGAAGGAAGTTTATATTGACATGAAATGCCTAATATGTACATGTACCAGCAAGTTTGTAACTACATAAACATGTAGACCTTTTATATGTGATTTGGCCTTCATCAAATCACATTATTCTCTTGTCATTAACAAAAAATGTACATGACATATAAATGTAAATGAAGGGAGAGTTGACTGCTACTATTAAAGAAGTACCGGTACTTAGTTGATAAACAGATAGTTAGTCTGCAAACAAGCAGATCAGATAGTAATTGACCCTGTAGTAAATGGAACTGAATGTAAAGGTAATGGCCTTCCTGTATCTCTGCTTACAAGGAGACTATGAAGGCAGTGTGACTCAAATCAATCATTTCATACTAATGGGGGTTTCAAGTGTTTGATACAATGGGTAGTTAGTATTCTCATATCAACATGTTCTGTTAGGAAGGTAAATAGGTGTAAAATATAGCACTGCCCACCTAATCACATGTATGGATTTAAGCTAAAGTTTCTTTTTTAAAGAAAAAAAAGGGGCTATATACCTGTCTATATTCTTCTAGTCGAGATATGTTCCAAACCGTTTAGATTGATATTTTCCCATACCTCCACATGATGATCGAGGTGAGAAATTCTGAATTTTAAGAAAGGGTAAAGCTAAATTCATGATTCACAGAGAATGTGTCAGATTTTTTCTATTTGTCAATAAGAATTAATTTGTATTGTATTGAGTTATAAATAAATTTGTGTAAGGAGAAAGAATTAGCCACAAAATCCCTGTTCTTTCTGTAATCAGCTGGATGATAACCCATGACCATCACATGACAACATACACTGTACGTCAGTGAGATGTCGAAATGATGTGGTTTGAATACCGATATAGAAAAGCAAGTCATAGAGATTTTGTTCTTGTGAAAGATTTTTCAAGAATTGGTCTAAAGGGATGAAGTTGCTATAAAACACTTTTTAAATTAAATTTACAGTTTAACTCAACCTGTAAGAAATTTGATAATTTTTTGTTCCATTGATTTGTTTCAATTATAAAGGGGAATGAGACCCATAATCTATTGGCTTTTTCAACACTTTCACAATAGACAATTTTGTATTGTAATCAAATTTAATGAAAAACCTCTGTGAAGTACCATGTTACAAATTATTTCATTCACCTGTTGATATGAATAATTGTACTTCAATAGTCCGAATGCGAATTGCATAAATTCATTGTTGTTAGGTGCTAGGTAGGAAAAACATTATAGCTTGTCCTATACCTAACAACACGTAATGAATGCGATTCACATTCTTGACTATTGAAATACAATTATTCATAACAGGTGATTGAAATAATTTGTAATGAGCACTTAATAAATATTTGTGCATTTACTTTAATTACATTAAGAAAATGGTCTATTAATAAGTGCTTTATATTCATACAATTACTGATCATGCAAACAAGCCAGGTCATGTGAACAGCATGCAGGCTATACAAGTAATTTGTACATGGTAGACATGTTTACTAAATACCAATGCTATGCATACATCTTTAACAATAGTTTCTCTTGACAAATCAATTCCTTGCCAGAGGATTGCCTGACATAACAAGAACTAATCTACATGTACATGTATGTGCAAATTGATTCAATAGAGGTACTAAGAAGATGATCATTCTAAATGCACCAAGTGGGACATGTCCGTGATTAAAAGATATTTGCATATATGGTGGACAATGGACATTTGTACCATATATGTATGTGCTAACTGCAAAGTGGTAAGTATATGTGAAGGGAATGTTTAATACTTGATTCATGCAGCTAACTGTATAATGACGCCTCCTTTTGCTATGAAATTTCATAATTTTTGTTAAGTCTCTTTCTGATGAATGTATTTTTTGTCTTTGTCTTTGTCTTTTTGTCCTTCAGGATAAATACTGTCAGGTGACCAGCGTAAAGCTGTTGACTTGCTTGGATCATCAACTGGCTGTAGGGACTTCCAACGGACATGTTGAGATCTTTCTACTTCCATCAAGATCACATGGACATTCAGTACAGGTAAAGCTTGTTCCTACAGATCCTACGTGTACCTTATATACTTTGTCTGTTCAGATCGAGCTAGAAGGTGTTATTTCTGAGTTAAAGTATATGAGATCATGCCTTCTGGCTCCCAATAATTAACTTATACATTAATACAGGCCTTCTCTTATGCCTCAGTCACACCTTCGCATATTTGGCTTGCCACAAATACGCAGCAATACGCAAGCCAAATATGCAAAGGTGTGACTGAGGCATAAGCATATACCCTTTAGAAAATTATATCTGGTCGTTTCTATGTTTAATATTGTTATCTTCATTTTGTTGTTTTGCATATTTAACATTGTAATTTTATTTATCTCTTGCTAAGTTGTTTTATGTGTTTATTCTCTATTCTGAATGATTAAAAAAAAATATAATATGAATGAATCATAATAAAAACCTGCTTAATATAAGTTCTAATCTGAGTAATTAATTAATCAAATTCAAGAGGCAGCTCCGATAAAGCCTACATGCAGCTCAAAGTAAACATGGGCTGGCATCTAGTACAATGAAATGAAATTAAATTAAATCTGACTTTGCTATAGTTATCAATATGCCATAAACATACCGGTAGTCAAAAGGAGAATGAGCTTATTAACATAATGGAAAACTGTACTGCATCAATATCTAGAAAGATGAGCAGACATGGTATTCATGGTTTATTATAGTTTGTAAAGATACTAAGATTATGTGAGAGTCTAAGCCTGAGTCATTACGGTTTTTGTGCTAAACGGATAACCGTTAAAAGTATACGGGCGGTTTCGTTTAACCGTTTAATAATAATCTGAAAAAGTGAAAATACAGTATTTGTAATAGTGCTGTAGCTCGGAACCCTGCTGGTCTTTAGACTGTCAGGCTGAGCATTCCGAGCCGGACTATGGGTCATCCTGATAAACAGAGACCAGTAATGAACAACATAAAACATGTCTTATTATTCCTCATCTGAATCTGATATCATGATTAACCTTGCAAAGTTACTCTGTGAAGATAGCTTGTTCTGTGACGTGTTTATATATGCCTTTGCAATGCAATGTTTGCACGTTGTCAGGGAGAGAGCTCCCTGCATGTATCATTGCCATATGAAATTATGTGGAAGTGTGTATCACACACTGACCTAAGAAACACCCTGCAATGAGCTGATCCAAGTTAGTGACCAATCAGGAAGGTTCTGTAGCTATGTGGGTGGAGTTTGATACCAGCATAAATTACAGGTTGGTGACCGCGCGTGCTTTCACCGTACCCAGTTCAGTGGGAGGTCAAGAAGCCACGCCCACATGTGTGCATGTGATAAGCATGCGCTCTCTATCTGTATGTATATGTACAGTGTATTTGGCCGCCGGAGGTTTGTGTGTACATGTGTGTGTGACTGAGAGAGCATACATGGTCTAGCATGTCCCTGAATGGACCAGGCATGCAGGGACATGAGAGAGTGCAGTAATAAGAAAAGGTACATGAGCGATGAACACATTGCAGAGAGAAGGGAATAAAGAGGGTGAGAAAAGAGATAAGGGGGTTGGTTGTTTTTATTGTTTACAAATTCATTCATGGAGATTACTGCTGCCAGAAAGCTGGCGCGCAGCGGCCAGGGTGTAACATTACACTGCGGTTTCTTTGATTATCTTAATTAGCACATTCCAAAATGTATACAAATAACGGTTAAACGGAGCAAGAAATGCCAAACGGTTTTGATGAATGCGGTCGGATAACCGTCGGTTAAACGGATTGACTCAGGCCTATGTGAGACCATTAATAGCTTAGTAGTGTTTATGTAGGTATATCGAAAGTCCAAAGTCCTTCCCATATGAAGTCATACCTATAAGAGGAAACTTCAAAGGTGAAGAAATATGCTGTATATACTTATATGTAAACCATAGATATGTGATGAATAGTAGAAGTTATGTTTGTCACTGTTTAACCTCTTCAGTACTGGCCTGTTTATCTGTTTATGTTATGTTTATCAGAAACGTTTATTTCTATGGGTCTCTTTCACACAATGTGATGGCAAGATTTAGGGTTTACAGTTGTACATTTAGATTACTGGACTTTAGTGTTTCTCTCTTCCTTTTATATAAAATTACCATATATTGCTGATAGTACTCATGTGCTAGGGGAGGAAATATATATATTTGTATAATATATATATATACAGTACATGTATATCTGTGTAGAGCCAGAAGGGCATTATCTCATATACTTTGACACTGAGTTAATGCCCTTGTGGCTCTGAGAAATTATATTCCTCTAATTTCAGATTCTATAACATGATTCATTTCATTTCATTTCGTTTATTTCCATTTCCAACAAAATAAATAAAGTACATGGGATTGCATTGTACATAGTAAAACAATGAAACTTAACAATATATTTGTAATTGGTCCACAGTGTACAATAGGCATATAAAACAGGTTGGTCATGGAGGGGACTGCTGAAAAGCTGAGCTTGTAGATTGCAGCCCCCTATAACTTATAGTTGCAAAAATAGTATATCAATAATAAAGGAACGCACAAATACATAAACCAATGAAACATAACATAGAAGGAGTGAAAGGGACAGGGAAAGAAGGGAGACAACGAGAGAGGGCAGGGCTCTTACCTATAACACACACAACACAACACGGGCCGACTGGAATACGGATGGCCAGTACAAAATGAATCAAAATATCCAATGTATTTTATTGAGTTATAAATAAATTTAAAAAGAGAGAGCTAACGCTTGATGATTACGCAAAAAATATTTTTTAAATTTGAATTTAAAAGAATTTAAACTAGGGGCATTCTTGATGCTAACATCAAGAATGGTTCAAACTTTGAGCCTACATTTTTGTTAAAACTATTGTTTTGGGGTTATCCTAACTATCAGTTAAGTATTCATAAAATTTGATAATCTTTGACTATTTAGAGACAGCAGCAGTGTAGACTGAGCACTTTGCTCAGTATCAGGCCCAATTGCAAATCATAAATCATGTCTAAATTTACCAATGCTATAGAACATTACATTGATTTAAAAATGTCCATGTTTGCTCAATGGGGATGAAAGTCCAAACTCTACATTATAAATTTTATCTTGCCACTTTCTGGAAAAGAGACAGCAAACAAATGTTTTATTTACATATAACTAATATGATCATTTCCTTTACGTATATATGACAAGAATTCAATTTTGTATGGCTTAGATAAGAGTAGATGCTCTTATCACAAAGCAAATATTAAACTCTAATTTCTAAAAAAAAGAGTTTGATACAAATAGAAAGAAACAAGTTAATGTATTTGGTGTAAGAAAACATTTAAGACAGGCTTGGATACATACAGGTACCCATACTGTAGCATTCACAAAAATGATGTGTACATGTATGCACATCATGATCATATGTATTCCTCCTTATGTTAAGCTATAAGATATAACCTATTCTTGATTTACACTAGATCATAAAGGCATGATCTACATGTAGATATTTCTTTTTCTCTGCTTATCATAAAGCCTTTACATTCAATGTGTTAATGACAAAAGGATAAGAATTAGCCATGCTTTAGTGTCCTTTCCTTCCCACCTTCCTTCCTCAATCATTCTTTCTGGCATGAGTGTACCACATTTAATCCACATCAAATGGTATCTTATTTTGTATATCATGTTTTGTTGCATAGAAAAGAAATCCTGATAAATTGTTAAGGTGTAAACATTGACTTGAAAAGTCTTTAATATTTTATTCTTCTCGTTCTCTATATTCTCCTTCTTTTCATCTTGTTCTTCTCAGTCTGATCACATCTTTTATACATTCTTCTTGATCAACATAATATCAAACTATACAGTTTTCTCCAAATCTTCCTCCAGGCCAAGAAATTTGTGATAGAGAACTTACACCAAACCAACCCAGTAACGTGTTTAGAGTGGAGCAGTAATGGTATGAAGCTCTTCTCTGGAGACAGTCAGGGTAGAGTGGTCCAGACAGCTGTAGACTTCTATGAGGTAAGTTATCATCTACTGATGAATGGTATTCATGCAGGTAGAACTCAACAATATATTACAGAGTTCCAGCACAGACCCCCATATCATTACTCACGACCCCCCCCCAAAAAAAAAAAAAAAAATATATATATATATATATATATATTTAAAAAAAAAAAAAAAAAAAAAATAAAAAATTAACAAATAAATTATAATAATATAAATAAATACATTTGAAAAAATCAACAACAAAAATGTAATTAGGAACCTTATGTACATAAACCTCCAATACTTTGCTCCAGACTTCAAGGAAAAAAGCTATTGTGTGGAGCCCTGATAATAGGAATAGAATTGGATTCATGTTGGTGACAGTACAGGAGAATAAATGTATTAGCATATGAGAGAATGTGAATTACCTAAAAATATAAATGGTAATTAATAGTCTTCATATTAGTTTGGTTTTCACAGTACATTTAGCAATAAGTTCATCACATTGGAGCATCTGACAAAATGGCAAAACAGCTAGTAGAGTTTCCCTGAGGGTATTGTCAGAATAAGGTAAAAAACTGACATATTATGTCTGATGATTCAATGCAATCATTGTTCATTTCCTAGAATCAATGTCAAGCGTCATGTGTGGTAACAGAGGAGGAAGCTGTGGTACAGCTCAGCTATGCCCACAAGAAGCTTCTCGTATCCACCACAGCACGCACTATCATCTGCACACCCGAGGATGATAACAAGATAGTACAGGTCGGACAGCAACCCAGGAAGTCGTAAGTACACTTTGACGTCATAACCAATGACAAAACATTATGTGATTACTAGCATTTAGGAAAGCTGATGAGTATTTTTTGGGGGAAAATAATTTAATGTATATATTTATTTGAAGATATAATCGATTATGGTGATTAAAAAGAATTTTGTAATTGAATTACACAAACAGTGGGAAATAAGTAAAGCTTGGCTTGACTCTGTGGGGTCCATTGGCAAGGAAATCTCTTCCATTTAGAAATACCGGTACTTTTAGAATTCTTGTAGAAGATAGCTTAGAACCTGGGCCAGTATTCAATTCAATACTTAAAATAAGTAAGAAATTTACTAAGTAAAGTACTACCGGTAAGTAAATGACTAAGCTATAAAGAACTTTACTTACCGGGTATCTCATAGTCAAATCGCATTTTAGACTTTTACATATATGTAAGACAAAATCGAAGTAAAATACTTACCAATAAGCATTGTGACATCACACAGTCAATCAAAGTAATGCTATAAATACGCGCTAATATAATTGTGCGCAGGTTATGATAATAATGATACTCTATTAGAAAACCATATGCCTGCCAATCAAGGCCTCCAAATAATTGGCTTAAGTCCGGTAGGGAGCTGTCTTAAATTTAGGGTAAAATACTTATACTTGACAAGTGACATCGGTTAAGCTTTTAAATTTTCTTTGAGATTTTAAATGTAGCTACTACTTATTAGTCACATCATTTACAGATTCAATGTTAGTTGGAAAGGTTTTGATTAATTATGCTTTTCACTATTTTCTCCTGTTTTACTTTGTTGCCAAATTCACATGTCTGTACATGAAAATGTTGCATTGATAACATGGCTACCAATTATTTTGTAACCAAGTAACATATATACAAAATATATGTTTTGCCTATTCATGAACATGACATATTTCAGGAGAGTATTGGAATCATTGACAAAGACCAAATTTGATTGGATCAGGTAGGTTGAACTGTTTGGGAATCATTAAGTGTGGCTACTTCTATGACAAAATAGCTTATATGGGGCCTGTCACCACGAAATGAGTCCAGTTGGTCAAAAATGTTATTCCTGTTTTTAAGTATTATATGAATCTACATTAAGTAAGCTTTAAATTAAGGGGTCACACATTAAAATTGATAAATTATATCCAGAAAAATATGAACAAAAACCTAATTGGACTTTATAAACAATGGTATTACCCAGTTTTGAGAAATGCATCATTTTCGTGATAATTTCAGATTACATAGCCTATATTATTTGCCAAAAAATGTTAGGAGATATTTTCGTGACCTAAGCTCTGGGGACATAAACTACAAGACATTAATAAGTCGATTTTTGGAAAAATCTTAAATGTGGTAGGTGGGTCAATTTTCAGTACAACACACTATACATCGCTATTACTACGATTGAGCCTAATGCGACACTGGACTCATTTCGTGGTGACTGGCCCCATATATTCACTACTTTTTTATACCCATTTTGATATGTCAAAAATATATGATTATATACCGTGTCTTAAAAGGTATCTCGCCTTCACCAATAAAATGAACACACATTATCTTCATCCTGGCTCAATGTATAAATGCTAGACTAGATTGGTTTCCATGGATTCTGGAAGCACTGTAGTACTTGGTATACCATAGCTGGGGGAGGGGGGGGGGGGGGGGGAGGCATCTGAGAACACATTAAGATGATCCAATGTATTATATAATCAGACAGGTGCATGGCGGTCCCTTAACTAAAGTGGGAATATTCAACTACGGTACATTATTACATGTATGTTTTATTATTATTAAGCCATTAATGGCATCTGACACTCTCATGTTCACTTTGCTCATCTCTCTGATTCATTATACATATTGAGCCTTTTGCCTTTTATCTCTATCTATGAGTCAAACAAAGAGCATAAATTCATAGGTGTATTATGATGTCAGTTGAATTAAAATAAATGTAATGCAAGTACCTATGCATTACACATTATCATGTTTGGTTTATGAAAGCAATATATATGAAGGAAATCACTAATATTGATTTCCTCCATATATAATGCTTTCATTTCCTATGTAATCATTAGAAATATAACATGAACAGGAAATATTTAAAACCATTTTCTAGTTTCAGTATGCCATCAAATTCACATTTATGAGAAAGAGGCTATATCTTGGATACATGTACATGTACATGTTGTAATTCAGCCCTCATTATGATTACAATCTTAAGTTGTGGTATACTCTTATGGTGTGTATTATTCAAAATGATTATGTTTAATGATGAGGTTTACCGCACCAATTTTATGATGTGTGTTAAATCTTTGATATTGAAGCAAATAATTTACATCAAAGTTTCTTTAAAGATAAAGACTAGTTATGGTCATGCGATTGCATTGTGAAAGAAACGTTTTGTAATCGATTAGAAAAGCTTGATCATCTAGCATAGATGTACTGCAAGGTTCTTGAATAATCAAATTGATAAGAAATTTGGCCCAGTCTTCATAAAGTTACAAGCACTGTACACAGAAAGATGTATATGGGACTACGCACACTGTGCGCGACACATGCGTTTTTATCTCTCACATACCAATAGATAAACTAATTTACCAAATATATCAATTAGTAGGCGGTTTCCCGGCAAATTTTTTATCATCATGTAATATTCAAAACATATTCTTTCACATAATTGGTAATAAGAGCTTTCATATCATTTTTTGAAATTGGGCCGTTTACAATACTGGTCTTTTCCTTTAACATTAACTAGAAATTCAAAAATACACAAATCTGCAAAAACCATTTGAAATATAAACCTGACATTTCATTGTGCCATGTTATCATCAAATAAATACATTAGCAGCTCCTTTCGACAATATTTGGCAATTTGAAGAAAATTTCTATGCCTTCTGCTCTCTCTCTCTCTCAGGATTGTGTTTTAAAGGTGATCATCGTTAAATGGCTATGATGCTTACTTGTACCCCATAAAGTACAACATTCTTTCTTTATTTCTCATACTGTTCTTGGCATCACCAAACCTGACAGTTATTGCAGTAAACTATTATCATGGAAGACAAAACATGATCTGTAAATTTTCCTTCTTATTTGTATCATTTGACAGCAATATACATGCTTATGCACTGTATCATCAAGTGTCATTCTTTCATTTACTTTTTTCTTCACATCAACATAGGTTTAGCTACATGTGTATGCTTATAAATATGCTATTGGATGTCAGAATGTCATAAATACATTTCATATATGTATTTTCACTAGTGAAAACACCTGGAAAATATTGCATAACATTGCAATTTTGGAAAGAGAATATCATATCCAATGAATTACATATTGCTTGTTGTGCTAGTTTGAAGAAATGAAATAAGCAATTAAATTGAATAGAAAAAAAGAAAAATGCTTTTCATAAAGGCATGAGTTCATCTTATTTCTCGGAATGATATAACACCTGTATACTCTGGAGGTAAAACGTTCTTATGTTTTCTATTATAATGTTCTTTTAATCTTCTTCAAAGTCAGGAGTCAATGTTATTTTTTGAATGCTTTTACCTGTGTAACTTGGAGGTTAATGTGATTGCATGAAACAACATTTTTAAAACTTCATACATGTGTATGTGTAGTATGCAATGTTATGACAATTTTAATGTGTCCTTGTCTCGTTGATTTCATATAACAGCAAAGGTAGCTATGGTGCCCACTTTGTGCCCGGTCTCTGCAAACCCAGCGATGCCACCACCTACATCTCCAGACCCGGCTGGAGACTCTGGCACACCAACACAGAGGGCACCGTCCTGGAAACCATCATGTTCAAAGACCTCATCAGCAAGGAGCATCCATCCATCCAACTGCTTCCGGATACCCCACCTGAAATCATCCCACCGCCTACCGAGCTCCAGCTTGGCCACCTGTTCCCGTTCAGCAATGGCCTCCTGGTGAGCTGGTCTCTGTCGGCCATCGTGATCCTGCAGCCGTTTGGACCGGAGGGAGCGCTCGTCGTTGGCAGTAATTTCGGAGAGCTTGGAAACTTGGTTTCAGTGGCTGTGACCAGGCATGAGATATTTGCTCTTAGGAAGGGATGTGATAGATGTCTGGTCCGCATTGCTACTGCTCCTGAAATGAATCTTACTAGAGGTAGGTACAGCTGATAGATTGACTGAAGTTCTCTTGATATTATGAGTCGGTGTATTTCAAGGACGTACAGAAAATGAACTCAATGGTTTTAATACAAGAGATGGCATACCTAGCTAGACTACTCATCCTGCAAATCTGTTCAGATACTGTTACAAAGTATGTCAGAGCAATTTTTGCTTTTAATAATATTTTGGTCCACATTCCTGTTGTGCTTCTATACATATACTTCAAATGATTTTGTGTATATTGATGGTACAGACAGCAAATTACGTAATACTATGTGCTTATTAAATTTGAATTGTATTAAATATGATGTTCTATTGATTAGAGAATAAATTGATTTGGGGATTTAAATCAACTAACTGAAATTTATTTTTCATCTCTTCTTTTCTAGAACCATCTAAATCAGAGAAGGACTTTGGTAGAATCCAGACAACCAAGCTGAACGTTACTGATAACCCTTCCCAGATGATCTTGGTTCCTAGTGCCCAAGTGTCCTCTGACAGAATGACTTCTACTAAACTGAAGAACAAATTCAGCTCCATGCGAGGCTTTCTCAGCAAAGCAGCAGATGACTTGGCTGATAAAGCTGCTGAAACCAAGAATAAAATGGAGAGGAATCTTGAGCGTTCCCGCAAGTTGAATCTTCCAATTCCAGAACGGTCTGAGGACAATGTGAGCATTAAGAGTGATAGATCATCTACCAATGAAGGTGACCAGCAGAGCTCTGATCCAGGGACACCTGAAGCAATGCTTTCAGACAAGTTGTTTGTGTCTGTCATAAATGCTAGCAACATGAGTGGTGAGAGATCCCTGACAGGAAGAACATCCCCAACTGCACCGTTCAGAAGCCCAGCCACTTCCTTCAGCAAGCATGCTGATCGCAGTAGATCAAACTCCAAGGTGAAAGGAGTGAATGGACAAGCAAGCAGTGTCAATCAGACGGAAGCAGATGAACCTGACAAGGAAGAGGTGACTGCGATAGAGGAGGAGAGTACAGGAATAGCTGAAGACAACCCTAAGGAAACCTTCAGCAGTGCCATTGAAGTGACGGCTATGAAAGGCAGAAAGAACAGTGCTGCAGATAGGGCAGTATCCATTGTAATCACTGAGGACCCGGGTGAGGATCAGTCAGCAAAGGTCATGGAGAATCTGAGCAAGAGACTGTCGTACGCATCAAAGAGTAATCCGGACACTTTTGAGAACATTGGCAGTGGTTTTTCATCTAGCATTGTTTTCCAGACAAAGCCCAAATCGAAAACAAAGAAGAAGAAGAAAACAGTCAAAGGTGAATACAGTACCGGGTATATTTGTTTCATTTCTATGTTTACACCATTCATGTATCTATTCATTTCAATCTTATTTTTAAAATGATAATTCATTATTTTCTAGATTTTTGATTAATAATAAGATAAATAAACAGAAATTCAATCTCCAACTTTGTGGAAATCGTAATAATTTTGGCAGTCATTTTCACATGTTCCAATGAAAAAAGTCATTAACATTTGTTAAAAGACAATTGGTGAGAAACATTTTGTTCATAAGGATGTTCAATGTATTGTCCATTCAACCCTTGAATGAAATTCATTGGGGTGGTATCATTTTACATTGTGTGGTTTGACATGTAATCAATTCCAAGTGTAATGGAATTTCATTTCTAGAGAATTTTCTATATGAACAAAATATGTTATAGACATTTTAATGAAAATCTAAATAATGTAAACTAATTTGAGATGCTTTGACTGATAGTTGTGTAATGTATTACTTTTCAGTAAAGTCACTTGAGAAGCTTCCATCTTTTTCCCTTCCTTTCTGCATAGGCAATAAAGGTGTTGCTACTATTGTTGAGGCTGGCCAACAATCCCCTTTCAGTAAAGGTCTTGACGGAGATCAACCACCTAGTCCTAGTCCTAGCCCTGCTATGACACCCAAGTTAGGATCTATTCAAGAAGGAGAGGCTCTAGAAACAGGAACATCCATGAGACCAGGGGTTGATCCAGAGGAAGTTGCAGAAAGATTAAGAGCATTTCCTGGTTCCTCCATGAGGAACGGCATTGAGGAAGATTCTAACAAGATAGGTGATCGAGGATCCAACTCTGCTCATCCTGAAGAGAGATTGCTTGGTGCAATGAAAGATGGTACATTAGGGGAACCATCGCCAGCACCGACTTCTCCCAAGCTTAGCATCTATACACCTCCTCGGTCGCTGAGATCCGATGCTGATGAACTCATGAAAACAAATAATCATGAGAACTCTATCAGTGAAACATTAGACACACCTCAGAACCCATACAGAATTGATCCTGCAAGTAATAATCCTTCAGATTCTGGATATCCAGTGAATGGTCTTAGATTGGCAGGTACTGGATTGAGCATCAGCCTACCAAGGTCTTTGAACTCTAATGATATGCTACCAAAGAAAGAAGGTGATGAACTGTCCCCAATCGTCAGTCCCAGGTCGCCGAGATCACCGGGGTCACCAAGACGAACGTCTGCTGAGGAAGAAGAAGGAAGACAGGCGAGAAGGTTGGGTATTATCATGGAGGACTTTAACTATAATGATGTTCCTGAGGAAGATAAACAACCAAGCCCAACCACCTCTCCACGCCCCCTTTCTCCAGCAGCAGCCAAAGAAAATACAGATGATGTAGCTCCATTGCCATTCTTGCCACCAAGAAAGAAGCACATGCTCTTCAATAATGTCATCAGACAGTCTGCAGCAGGTTCAAGACCTACATCTGAGTTTGAGGATATCTACTCCGAGTACAGACAAACAGTGATCATGATGAGAGAGTCTATTTATATTGAAGATCCTCCCAAGCCTGTTCGTAAAGAGGATCAAAAGGAAACCGCCAATAGCGACAACTCAGAGACAGAGAGCCAAGAATCTGATGAAGGAGAGGAAGGAGAAACGTCGCTGCCTGATAGCATACAGCAGAAGCTTGCTGGCAGCTGGATGCAATGCTCCACACCAAACTACATTTACCAGCTTGTAGCATCTGAACGTCACATCTGGTATGTGGACAACCGTGACAAGGCCCACCACAGTCTCACCTCGGCCATTGCCTGTAAATGGAGCAAGCTGAAAGATGCACCCTGCCGTTTGCTGGCCGTGTCCCCATCTGGCAGCATAGTATGGCGTGTGAATCCCAAGACTAGTAATGCTTGCTCCAGTACAGCCATCACCCAACGCAGTCATGTTGGCTACCGATGGATCGATGCCTCCAAGGATGTCTCCCATGTTTGTCTTGATGAGAACATGGCATGGATCATCAAGAACAATGGACAGCTGTGTGTTCATAAAGGCCTCAGTCGAGACAGGCCGTACGCCAAGGATACCTTCATTGACAGCAATGTTCATGCAGTGCAGATTGCAGCCAACAATGGTGCTGTGTGGGCAAGGACAACAGCGGACAAGGTGGTGTACAGAGCTGGAATCACCCTTAAGAAACCTCATGGTCAAAACTGGTTGGAAATGCCAGATGATGAGTAAGTAATGACTGTGTTTTCCTCTGTCAAAATGAGTACTGATGATCCATGTTTGGTTCCTTACACTGCAGTTCATTGCAGTTCACACACAGGACAAAATTATCAAACTTTCACTAATAGACCTGCTCTTGCTTATAATTCCTGAATGATGAAAACTCTATTGATCCTTTATCATCAGAGTATTTGGTATCATTATTCACCTGAAAATTTTATTTTGAAATGCTTGTATTGAACTCGACTATAGTGTGTAAAATGTGTATTAAAGCTGTATAAATCACTATTATTTTTCATTTTCCCCTCTAAATCCTATACTTTCCTTTTATTGTGCACTATCTTTCTTTGTCTTTCTTTTGCTTCCATTTTCTTAAATGTGTGCTCTTCATGGTGCCAATGTTCTTTGTCTTTCCTGTGACTCTATCACTATTGCTACCATGCTGTTTTCCCTTTACCCTACCCTTTTTGAAATTCTGTCTGCTTCCTTGTCTGCTCTTTTCATCCCAACCTGTCTGGTGTCTTTGGTTTGCTTGTCTGTCTGTCTGTCTGTCTCTTTGTTTGTCTTCTTTCCCTCCTTCTCTATCATAAAATGGACCAGGAACTTGCGGATGGTGTGTATAGCTCTGGACTCCAGGAATACAGGCTGGGCCATCGATGATGGTGGTATGGTGTGGTTCAGGACAGGAGTTACAGCAGAGAAACCCATGGGAGATGACCAGAAATGGTGGCAGGTAATACTCATTGTCAATAATGGAGAGCAGACACTTCAAATTAGCAATGTATGTAGAACTTTAGACTGTAAAGGAGAAGTCACTGTAAAATTTCTTCATTTGTTCACCATCTATCACACACATTGTTTATAACTATTATCTTATTGTTGTTGGGTTTTGTGTAGTATTGTTGTATTGAGTTTTTCCAAACTAATCATATACTTCATTTTAAAGGGATTTAAATTGTTCTCACAAATTTTGATTTATATGTTGATGTCATGAATGACAAGGCTATAGTACAGCTACTAAAAATTGCCTGCCACATGTTTGATGTCGTAGGTGTGTATGAGTGAGTACCTGATGGAGGATCCCAATGTCCTGCGTATGATGGTCAACATGGCAGGGTCAGCAACCAAGGTGGACAGAGTGGTCAACTGGCTCAAGAAACAGTGCTACAAGGCTACAGCCATTGCTGCTAACTCATCAAGCGTGTGGGTGTGCAGCTCCTACCACTATAAGACTACACTGCATGTGTCCAGGGGCAACCTTCTTGGTGAGTGAGCTAGGCCAGTGAGATCCAGTACTAAGGAAAACCTTTGACGAGTGTAGGTGCAAATATGGCTTTGGAGTGAAGAAAGGACCAAAGTTATGCCAAACATATGCATCCTAGAAAAGAAGAAGGGAGGGAGAGAGGGAGGAATAAAAGGGATGATGGAGGAAAGGAGAGAAGCACAGGTGGAGGGACGGAGAGAAGGATTGTTGGAGAGAGGGAGAGAAAGAGGGAGAGAAAGAGGGAGAGAGAGAAAGAGGGTAAGTGAAAATAGAAAGCAAGATGCATGGATGTTCACTTTTAAAAATTCAAGAGTTTTTTCTCCTCAGCGTATCATCTTAACCAAATTTTCTGGCGATGTTAGCACGGTGTTTTGAACTTTATTTCAGCTGTGCATTACTGTAAAAGAGAAAGATTTTGAATGCTACTGAAATAGATTAAAACTTAAATGAAATTGAATAAAAGACCCTTTCACTTTTCTTGACCAGGGTCTCGTTGGGAGCTGTCCAACCCTGTAGGTCTAGCAGCATCAGCTACCTGGAAGTGTGTCTGTGCTTCACCATCTTACGGTCCTAGTGGTAAGTCTTCATATCTCAAGATTATCTTTCTGTTTTTTAGTTACTTGTATAAATTTATAAAAGTAATGAAAAGTATATGAAAGAAACTACAGGCATGAATAATACTTTCAGAGTTTTCATTTGCCGGTATATCATATGTGCTAATACAGGCTTTTAAGGCTTCACTAGTTAGGATTCTATTGGGCCTCTTAATACACACGTTGCTTTAATAGACATGGATTTCTGGATGATGCAATTTGTCATGACTTTAGTTGAAAATAAAGGAAGATAAAAAAATAATGTGACTTTCGTTCAATTTTTTGTTTGTCATGCACTCGTTATTATATTTTGTACCAATATTAAAACATGTGAAACGATGAGATTGTTCCATCAATAATTTCCAGAGACGCTTTTCTGCCAATTTTATGAGAAGTGTATCTATTGCTACGGATTGATTTTTTTTTCTTTTATGAAAACTTGTCTCTAAGAAATGCTTGAATTCTCGGACATAATGCAATTGTTTCAGCATTTATATATTTGTAAAGCGCATTGAGAGAGCCTGCGGTCCTAAAATGCGCTATATAAGGACGAACTATTATTATTATTATTATTTCTCTTGATCTTTCCAGGTATGATTTGGGCCCTCCAGACGAGTGGAGAGATCTTCTGCTTCTCTCCAGAGAATCGTAAACCCAACATGGTACAGTCACCTGATCATGTGGCCTTTGAGTACATTGGAGCTACATCTGACTCCGTCTGGGCTCTCTCAAGCAACTGGGATGTCTATGTCAGGATGAACATCTCTGAACGCTGTCCGGGAGGTACACTGTGGAAGAAACTGAATCTAAATCAGTTTGGTGAGTGTACCTTGTTTTGATAATCATGTCAGAAATCAGTTGTTTGTTTATAGAGGTATGGATTCAAATGTATATCTCAGTATGTGAAAAGGGTTAGACATGAATAGAGTTAAAGGTGCAAATTATTCTATCAAATTCAAAAGTACCTCAATTTGAATGATTGATTCATGAAGGCAGAGAAGGGACCCCCATTCCCTTCCATACAAAATCATTGTGACGACTTGATAGAAAGATTACAGTAATGTAAAGCTTTGAAACCATGCAAAATCTTGCTCTGTTAAGGCAGTACACATAGTAATTCCATGGTGTTCCTTTGGATGAAAAAGTTACTTTGCCAGTCCTTTATCTCAATCAAAACTTGATCATAAAGTGACCATGTACATCATTACATATGTATGTCTGTAACGTATCCCTTTGCATCCCCATTCTCTCAGGTACCCGTCGCATCGTACACTTCACCCTGGGCAGCGAGACGGTGTGGGCGGTGGATTCTGTAGGTGACATTCACTTCCGGTATGGCGTCCATCTCCCCAAGCATGATGCCCTCCCTCTGGCCTGGGTCCCGGTGGATGGGAAACCGGTCGGCTATGGCGTCTACTTCACCAATGTCTTCTGTGGTCCTTCTAACAACATTGTATGGGCCATTGACAATAAGAAGAATGTCTACGCCAGGCAGGGGGTGTGCAAGAGCAATCCTATTGGACTTGGATGGGAGCCAGTGGAAGGTATTATTTTGAGTTGTGTTTATCTTCTCAACTAGTTCAAATTTGTAAAAGAGAGACCCTTAGTCCTCAAAGACTAGAATGTTTGCTGTTGCAAATTTAATGACCTTTGTGACACCCAAACCATCCTTGTGAGCCTGAACAACTGATACACAAGGATTTTTGCAACAATCCCCCCCCCCCCATGACAGTTCTGCTCTGGACAATGAAAAGAAAAATTATATTCTAGGTGGTACATGTGGTTAACTGGAGGGAGGGGGAGTTTTCCTTTTGTAGATTGTGTTTGGGATAAATATATGGAGGCATTTTTCCAAAATCAGAGAAAAGATGTGAAATGAAATGTCTGGGGGACTTCAACATCAGAGCATCATGTTTACTGCCTTAGAGAAAAATATCTTTTAAATTTTGTTGCAGTATTGATTGAATATCAAGAAAGTGGGAAAAACATTGATTTCTGTTAAAAATTGCAAAGGGTTCTACCTGTTGTTGATCAAATTTGTCATAAGAGCCTCTTTTCATTTTTTTCCTCCATCAATCAATGATTAAATGTAACCAAATCTATGCAGAATAAACATTTTTGTGGCAGATTTCAAGAATATTTGACAAACATTAATTTCTGAAAAATTGCAAATCAAAATTTGTTTAAAGGGATCATTATGTTTTTTCATCAATCCATAATAAATATGACCCCAATCTGTCCAATGATGCACTTCGTGGAAATTTTATAAGAATTTTTTAGTGCAGAAAATTTTCCAAATATTTTTGTTGTAAATTTAAAAAAGGTTGAATTTTGTTCTCGATATAATTTCTCTTTTTTTAATCTTTGATTTAATTCCAGGTACCCAGGCTACTCAGCTGTGTATGAGTTCTGACACTGTGTGGGCACTTTGTCCTAATGGGGAGCTGGCTTGTCGCTTTGGCATCTCTGCTGATAATGCTACAGGGGACTATTGGAAGAAGATATCGGGCAACTTCAAATATGTGACAGGTAGGATTCATACAGCAGCTTGAGTGGGCTTGTGAGAGTATGGATGAAGAGATACAAAACTAGTAGTCCATTTAGTATGTCATTCTCAGTTTGAGATATTGATTTAATATTATTTAAATCAATTGATCTTATTTACTGGGTGTAAGCCACAAATATGTTGAAATATTTGAAATTTCTCCCAGGAAGCATTACATTTATAAAAGTTATGATTTAATATTGTATGAAAGGATCGGCTGATAAATTAGAACGAACAATGAATTATAAATCCCATGATCATTCAACTCTGCATCACTCTCTTAAATTAATTTTGTTTTGCAATTTTACATGTTGTACTGTTTGAACAATAAAGGAGTAAATTTCATGCTTATTCAAGATGTGAATATATGACTAAATCACTTTCTGAATAGTAATTTTCACTTTTAAAATATTGTACATTTATTATGAAGAAATCAATAATTCAGTTGTACACTAATCAATGCGAATCATACTGGGCTTTTTCAAATTCAAAGTTCAGATGGTTATTCCCAAGCTTGAAGAAAACATATTCAAGACCTGGTAAATATTACAGTCATAAAACACTTCTTGACTGAAGTCACAGATAACATTGCTTATGTTTGTTCTGTTTACTTTCTGCAGTTTCTCAGAATGATGAACTGTGGACAGTCAACAGTGATGGACGTCTCTTCCATCGACTCACCAAGATGTTCATCCGCAGCTCATCCACCAAAGCTGCATCCATAGAAAGCACTCTACCAGGGGAAGATGATTGGGAACTACTCTAGACATCTCAGACAAGGATTCTGAGTTCATCATCTTTTCCAAGAAATCTGAGAACTATTGCATAAAAATTCTGTTTAATTTGTTTTACTGTAAAATACACTATCCTGAAATATACACCCACTCGTTTACTCACTCAACAGAGTAGCAGTTTTTGTACAGATGCATTGGTGACCTCTTACCACCTACACACACTTTTTATGCCTTTGTAAAGACCCCATGCGGGAGCGCCAGGAGCGCCAGGAGGGTCAAATCTGACTGACATGAGCGCTATACAAGAACCCACTATTATTATTATTATTATGCAGAAGCAGATACATTCTGACAATACAGCTGAAGTGGGCTATCTGCCATAGTTGTATAAAACTAAACAAAATATTGCATACAAATGTGTGCTTGCAAACTGGTGGGTTGGTCATCTATCTCATGAAACTTCTGTAGACATCTTGATGTATAATCCTTTCTTAATCTTGATTTCAGTAGAATGATGCTGAACCTAGACTATGTAAGCATCCAAGTGATTCATCCCATCGTGTTGTCATGGTATTACATGATCAACTACTGTGGCATAAGGGGGTGGCTAGGGGTTTCAGGAGCTATGTCAGTGTATTGATCTTGGTCTTTTTAAACAACGTGGCACCAACTGAATATATATGCATGATATGTAATGTCAATGGAATTTTAGATCAGAAAGTGAACGTCTCCATCACATCATTTTCCACACCTACAACAACAAATTATAGTTTCATGACCTCAAAGAAAGTGATTATTATTCAGGTATTAAATTTAGAATATTTATATATACACATATATATATATAGCATTTCATTTCATTGCTGCATTACATATGATCCCTACCGAAAACCTTAGTTGATTATCTCTGCTTAATGTCCATTATTAGTGTCAAAGGTTTGTCGTTTAGTGTAAATGACTATACAAAAAAAAACCTCTTGTGGGTACAACCTTAATTAACGTAGGCAGTAGAATTGAGCGTATTATTATGATGTAACTATATATAAGTCTTATTTATATTACGCAAAATAATCTGTATTGATCTTGTATGAGAAAGCTGTGGTGTGCATTCCTCTATAGTTTCAAGGCTGGTATATGTCTTGAAATTTAGCAATACCGGGTAATCATTTTGCGGACAATCAATCGGACAATCATTTATTGCTGCAATTTGATTTATTTAATAAGATAAAAAAAGAAATGATCAAATGTGTATCAATTCACAACAAGTTTCCTTATAAGTAGTAAATAGATAGTATAGATATTTTATCATCATTTAGTTTATGATACTGTGATAAGCTTAGCTTTAACTACAATTTGTAAATTGGGATATGCGCACATTATAATTGTTAAACCTTGATGTAAGTTTGTATGAATTCCTTTATATACTGCAGTACTGGCTTGTAACAAAAATACATACTGCTGGTACAATCAGGGACATGATAGAGAAGGACTGGAATCAAGCCGGCGAAACTCTTGTAATTTATTCAAACGCATTCAGGAGTAAAAGCGTAACAATGGGATGTGTAACATTCCACATGGCTTTTAAGTTCCATGCTCCGAACCGCGCTTCCACTGCGGGGACTTTCGGAAGCCAGGCACCAGTTTTACATTTATTACAAAATATTGAATTACAGGCAAAATTTCAGTGTAAATCAAAAACTTTATATAGGGGATTGTATTGGGAATAGTGCACCAAACACATTTCCAAATTTAGAACACCGTCCTTCCTATAATTTGTGTGCCAGAGTTGGTAAAAGAAAAATTACATCCTGACAAAAACTCAATAGTTTAGGATAATGCGCTAATTTGTGCATGTTTTAATGTCCCGTTATTTGATCCATGATTTACAATCTTCAATAACATTAAGTTTGCTAATACATGTTTTTGCGTGTTTTTTGTATTTTTGAAGTTTAAAAAAGGATGAAATTACACAAGTTTGTGTCCGCTTGTTCTCCTCTTTACACATTCAACAATGGATGAGAAATCATTGACAGGGACAGCGAACAGATGCTGTGATACCATTTTCTGATGTAGGAATTCTAAATCCTGAAATTCATGCGCTCTTTTATCTCACCATCTGGTCAACAGTTGCAGATTAGCGCATACATTTTTGGCGGCTTGGAGCATGGGGTCAAAGGAGAGCGGCTTGATTCCAGTCCTTCTCTATCACGTCCCTGGTACAATTGAACCTTATTTATAAAACAACCTCCTTAGAACTTGTGAAATTACATATTCATACCATGAACTTGTTAAATCGAGGCTAGAAAATAGGAGAATGCAAAGAAGTTGGACTGGCAAAGTTATCTTGTTTAATGAGTCGGTTATGACCATGTTCACTTTAATCATATTCCACTGTATTAAAGCCCCACTGCACTACTTATAGCTACTTGCGCCCTCTATATAGCAAAAAATGCCTAATCGGTGACCATTGGTCCCCCATGCTTTTCCTTTTTTTAATGTCAATTGAGAGCTGATTTGATGAGATAACAACCTGTCAGTGACCTTGCAGGGAGGCCTAATCCCTCCTGGCCAAACTAGTGCAAATAGGTTTTAAATGTGCATATTGCAAACTTATTGGCCCGAATTCACAAAGCAAGGTTTGAGCTCAGACCGGGTTTGAGCTCAAACCTCCTTTTGTTTCGCCAAACCTCCTTTTGTTATTTACAAACCAGGTTTGTAAATAACAAAAGAAGGTTTGGCGAAACAAAAGGAGGTTTGACCTCAAACCTTGGTCTGAGCTCAAACCTTGCTTTGTGAATTCGGGCCATAGTGATGTAAATAATTTGGCTTTCATTTAATTTTTTCATAATTGGTTTTGGAGTTCAATATAATATGAGTGTAAAATATGTTATTCAATATGTTTTTGTTTTCCTTCTTTTTTAGTAGAATAAAAACCAAAGCATTATTAGGTACTGGTTTCTATTGACTGACAATAGAAGAGTATGAAGAAAACTTGAAATAGATTGAAACGGAACACAAACATGTAATATTTCATTCTCCAAATTTCCCAAGCAATAATACTGAAATGTACTTTTTTGTTAAACTATGTTCCTTTTGTTTATTAAGTATATTAATGAAGCTTTAAAGATGCTAGTTGTATGTAAGCATATCTTGTTATGCATAGATATTTTGTACTCCTCGTTTAAACCTTTTTAAAATAATGTTCAGTTGCAAGTTGAGTTCTTTGTATTACAAGTAATGCAATCAAAATATACATGTACTCCATATTAGTGCCATCCCATTTAACACTTTAGTAAAGTGTATAATCTTCAGTACTTTTTTGTGTAACCGTAATGTACTTTTGTTTGTTCTTATTTGTTTGTTTACTTATCATAAGACCTAGGTACAAGGAAGAAAAGTGAATCAGTATTGGTCAAATAGACCATTTTTGTAATGTAATAGAATAATAATGATTATGTCTTGTATTTGAAGTGCCCGTTATGAGTTATTTCATTCACCTTTTATGATATTAAATAAAATGCGACTTTCATACATTACTTGTTAGGACAAACATAGTTTGTCCTACCTAACAAAATGTAATGCATGCAATTTGGATGCTGACTCCTGTACTACAAATATTCCTAACAGGAGATTGAAATAAATGGTAAGAGGGCACTTTAAGTCACAAAGACATAATCATTAAATGTTATTACATTTTGAAAATGACCTATGAGCAGGGATATGAATGTATTATCCTTCACCTGCATGAGGTTAAAAAAAATATTGTACTAACCGTGGATTGTTCATCTTGACTTGTTCTGTGTACCGGTACTGCATTTTGTTTCGTTTGATACTTTAGTGATACTTGTATTTGATAATCTCCCTTATGTAAATTGGTTGTATTTTTTAACAAATGAAAGATCTTTTTGGTTTAAGAATTGTGCAAATTATATAAAGGTATATATTTATGATAAAGAACCAATTAAAACATGTTCATTCAGTTTGTCATTTGTGTATGATTTATCTGTCGTGTGTTTAATGTAATGTAAAATTTCATGAACAAAGAATAGAGATTAATTTATACATCAACTTTTGCTATCGTGGGAGTCATCTGATATAACAATTTACAAGAATAAAATAAATAAGTCATTCTGATAATTGAAAGATAAATGTATTTATTACAATGCTACATATATACATATACAGAGAGGAGCAAACTTGTTTTAAATAGTCTTATAAAGTAAATAATACAAAGCAAAACGATTAAACTTTAATTTATACAAATTAAAAACGAAACATAAAATTAGCACATATGTAATATGTTGCTTAACTTAATCCACATAGCCTGAACACTAGATAATATGACCATCTAAGGGTTTCTATGACAAGGAATTTATTAATGACACAGTTTTTATTTATTAGTAATGCAATTGTCTTAAATAGCATAATGAGCTAATTAGCATATGTACAATATATTGACTTCATTGTCATTTATCTAGAAAGCCTGAAAATGGTGCAATGCAACATTGTAAATCACCTTTTAAAGACCACACATTAATTCTTGAGAAGATATTCCATGTACCGGTAGATGTAGTATTAAGTAGCCTAATTAACATAATTCGAAATTTGCGTATTTACATAATATTGATATAGGTCTAGTTCATCCGGAAAAATCTGGAATGACAATTTTTTTATATATTTTTTTAATGACGATCAGTATCTCTGAGGTCTATCATGTTGTAAGAAAAATTAATTGGCCTTACTAGCATAATTAACCTTGTCAGCATATTAATCGGGCAATTGCCTAATGGCCATGAGAATTTCTGTCCGACAAGACAGAATACATAGTTATTCATTTTTAATTTCCCACTGTACCAGTGATAAGAGAAGAATAAACAGTCATGACAGAGACCAGTAAGTCATTAAAGATAGAAAGAAATGGTTTGGGTCGACTGAACGATGGTTATGGTGGCAAAGTGTATTTAGAATGTTGCCCTTTTCCTCTTAACTGAGATTAGGTATTGGGGACAGAATTAAGAGAATTCCTTGTATCTGTTTTCTGGACATATTGGTACTTTGCAATCTAACAGTGCTTAACTCGGATGCATAGGTAATGAATTACAAATTTACAATCCTTGCCTATTTAATCTAACCTCATCGGAACATTGGTTGCAAAGTTGAATTCACTCCAATTCTTCTTTGTCTTGTGAGTCTTTGTTAATAATGTCTTCATCATCTCCACCATCTTCTGACTTGTTTGGATTGCTACGGTTCACTCCTGACTGACACTTGCAGTACACAGAGCAAGACAATCTCTCATGATGACAGCTGCAGTTGTGTTTGCTGCGTTAAAACGACACTTCTTGTCCACCACCTTCTACGTGCAGAGCGAGAGGGAGATTCCGTTGTGCAGTTGGCAGCCATCGAAGTACCTCTTGCCATACTTTGCTTCAAGCCACTTCCATTATGCCCGATACCTCACACAACACATCCTAGAAGTGAATCATCTGATGCCAAAGCAGAACTGACTTCTGGTGCATTTGTTTGTAGACACTGAGCTGGAGTATAGAACTGTTTCCTCAGATCAATTTGGAGAGCAGACCGATGTGCGCATTGGCAAAGTGGACAAGAACAAGTGAAAGAGTGGATAGACTCCTTTCCCATCACATCATATTATGTCAGACACTTTTGATCACATCTTCTCAGAAAACCCCAGGAAGAATAAGAGTGAGGACGAAAGTGGATTGAAGCATAAAGAAGAGAGCAATTCCATGAGAAAGACCGATGCAGAAGATCGGAAAGCATTCTCATCCTCTCAACAACCACGGTGACTGCTTATACAGCATTGTAACAGGACAAATTGCCTCACTTGAAATCAATGTCGAAGGAGCACTTAGTATTGGCAGACAGACGTAGGCCGAATTCGTCTCAAATCTGCCGGAAAGTTTTCACACCAGTATAAGTAGTCCCATCAAGACCATGGAGATGATGAAGAAGGAAACCAAAGTTGGCTCCTCTACTGTGTACATTATGGAGACGACCTCTCTGAGATTGATCACACCAGGCCAAACATGACACATGGAACTCGATCCAATAATTGAATTTGAACTGTCCCCCCGTCCTTAAATGACGAGTTTGGATGCCTCCAAAAGGGAACCAAATCAACACTTGTTCACAAACTAAGCATATCACAGAGTGAATAATCTCCTACTGTGGTGATCATTGATGCACAGCAGCTGCTTTATCATGTCTGGTGGCCAGTAGGCGGTAATGTATCTGTTCTGGCTGCATCCATGAAGAAGAGACTTTGCAAGCATAGAGACTCCAAAAAGGTGCTTGTGTTTGACAAATATAAAGAGCTTTCCTTGAAGGACCAGGAGAGAATCCGCCGTGGTGATGCAGGGTCCACTGAATACAACCTCATTCATCAGACAGATCTTCCTTGCCGAGAAGTGATCATGAAGAGTAAGAACAATAAGAGGCAACTTTCTGCACTCCTGTCAACATTAACAATGGAGAGCGAACAACATTTGACTATGGAGAGCGAACAATCTTTGACAGTCAGAATGATGGCCTCTATGGACATGAGGAAGCAGATGTCACAGTAGTATCATATGTACTTCAAGCTGCAAGCGATGGCCACAAAGTCATAAGGATTCTTAGCGATGACACTGACATATTTGTATCATTGGTGTATTGGGTGTATGAGGCGGGCATACCTCGGTAGTTCAGATGGAGGTCTGCCATGGGGATGTTGTGTCAATTAATGCTACATGTGAGAAGCTTGGTCCAAATAGTCTCCAACTACTTGGCATGCTCTTTCTGACAGGATCTCACACTAATTCATATTCCTTCAGAAAGGGCAAGCCTTCAGCCCTAAAAACCCTGTTGAATGGGGATTTTGAGGGACTCGACACTGCCTTAGGCGAACTTGGAGCCAGTCACTCTGATCTGATAGCGGCCGGCCGGGGAAGCTTTCGTCTGCGTATGGTATGGCCTTCCTGTAGGTCTATCCATGGCAGAGGCACGGTACCAGATGTACACACGGAAACATAGAAAGCCCCTCAAAGTCATGGCTTTGCCACCAACACATGCAAACCTGAGGGCCCATCATGCAATCATACTCAAAGCGGCAAACAAAAAGGAGGCACCTAGACTAGATCTCAAAAGTTTCGGTTGGGAGATCAAAAAACAGGATCCCAGTTCCAGCCATTTCAAAACGACCCGCAGGATCAAAGGAACTAATTAATGCCATTTCCTACAATTGCAAGGCCGCAACAAAAGCATGCAGCACACACAACTGCAGCTGTCATCGTGAGAGATTGTCTTGCTCTGTGTACTGCAAGTGTCAGTCAGGAGTGAACTGTTCAAACGTGTCTGACATAATATGCTGTGATGGGAAAGGAGTCGATCAACTCTTTCACCTGTTCTTGTGAGAGAGTTACACCTTTCAGCCCACCCTTGCCAATGCGCACAGCAGTCTGCTCTCCTAATTGATCTGAGGAAACCAAGTTCCATACTCCAGCTCGGTGTCTACAAACAAAGCACCAGAAGTCAGTTCTGCTTTAGCTTCAGCGGGCATCAGACGATTCACTTCTAGGATGTGATGTGTGAGGTAACGGGCATAATGAAAGTGGCTTGAAGCAAAGTATGGCAAGAGGTACTCGATGGCTGCCAACTGCAAAACGAAATCTCCCTCTCGCTCTGCACGTAGAAGGTGGTGGACAAGAAGAGTCGGTCTAACGCAGCAAACACAACTGCAGCTGTCATCATGAGAGATTGTCTTGCTCTGTGTACTGCAAGTGCGAGTCAGGAGTGAACTGTTGCAATCCAAACGAGTCAGAAGATAGCGGAGATGATGAAGACATTAACAAAGACTCACAAGATGAAGAAGAATTGGAGTGAATTCCACTCTGCAACCAATGTTCCGCTGAGGTTAGATTAAATAGGTAAGGTTTGTAACTTTGTAATTTATTACCTATGCATCCGAGTATA
The DNA here is from genome assembly GCA_035222895.1 of Strongylocentrotus droebachiensis. Lineage (NCBI taxonomy): Eukaryota > Metazoa > Echinodermata > Echinoidea > Camarodonta > Strongylocentrotidae > Strongylocentrotus > Strongylocentrotus droebachiensis. Next base: position 141,842 of record JAVYIG010001680.1, on the reverse strand, counting down.
AGCACTGTTAGATTGGAATGTACCAATATGTCTAGGTTACAGAAATAAGGAATTCTCTTAATGCTGTCCCCAATACCTAATCTCAAAGAAGAAGAAAAAAAAAGAGGAAGAGAGCAACATTCTAAATACTCTTTGCCACCATAACCATCTTTCAGTCAACCCAAATAATTTCTTTCTATCTTTAATAACTCACTGGACTCTGTCATGACTGTTTATTCTACTCTTAACACTGGTACAGTGGGAAATTAAAAATAAATACCTATGTACTCTGTCTTGTCGGACAGAAATTCACAAGGCCATTGGACAATTGCCTGATTAATATGCTAGTTAGGTTAATTATGCTAGTAAGGCTAATTTTTTTTTGTTTCAACATTATTGACCTCTGAGATAAATATTGGTTGTCATTTTTTTTAAAAACATTAAAATTAAGATTGATTGATTATTATTGATTATTAAATTGTATCTCAGATTTTTTTTGATAAACTAGACCTAATATCATGTAAATATGAAAATTTACAAATTATGTTAATTAGGCTACTTACGCTACATATACATGGCATATCTTCTCATGAATAAATGTCTTTAAAAAGTGATCTACAATGTTGCATGGCACCATTTTCAAGCATCTAAATAAACAATGACAAAGAAGTCAATATATTGTACATACGCTAATTAGCTTAAAATGCTAATTAAGACAATTGCATTACTTTAAAATAAAAACTGGTGTCATAAATGTATTCCTCATCAGAAAAAACCCTTGGAAAGTCGTATTATCCATGTTTTAAGGCTTCCTGGATTAAGATTAGCAAACATAATACATATGATATGGCACATATGCTAATTAGACTAATAAAAAAATTGCCCAAGGTTGCCAGGGTGGCAACCAAGCTAAATTTACTTCAATACCAACCTACTACACGAATCAACCAAAAAACCTTGTACTTAACAACTTTCCAGTTCTCAAAAACTTCTACCGGACTATTACATCACCTGGATAGAGTGTGGCGAATATAGATTAATATCTTGCCAAAGGACATTACTGACACGGCGGGACACGAATCGCGGACCACGCGATCTACAATTAGAAGACGTATCTACTCGACCACGTCACCTTTACATATATAATCAATGCCAGATGGAATTTAAGTATATGGAGGGAGCAAATGAATTGCTATGAAATTAACAGAAAAAATAATTTTATCATAATACATGTATTCATAATTTGGGAGTGATTTTCACTGGCTTCATTATTGAACCTCACTGATAATGAAAAAGTGGTCATACCCCATTGATTTTCATATTTCTGTCAAACACTATAGACACTGCCTCTATCCCTTCTACTTTTTGAAATTTCAAAAAAATATGAAAAAGCACTGATTTGGGGTAAAAATGCGATGGGTTTTGGCCCAAATCAGAAAATTTTCAAAGGGCACTTTTGCTTTCTTCAAGGTTTTCATTAATCCATGATAACTGTTAACACAATCTATGTAGGAAAATGGCAATATGGCAATTTTCAAGAAAGTTAGAGAAAAAATATCTCTTTTGCAGAAATTTTATTTCTTTTGGCCCAAACTATTCTAAAAAATAAAAAAAAAATCAATCCACATTAGTGTGACACCAGTCTTTGCAGAAAAGGAGATTAGGGCCAATTTCAAGAAGATTGTGATAACAAGTTATCTGGCAAACAAATTTGACACTTTTCATCGTTCATAACTCAAAAGCTAGAACTCATATCAGTCCAAGGTTTGGATATTGTAAAGTTTAAAGATGTCAAATATATTTAAAGTAAATCTCATTGAATTCTATTGATAAAATAATGAGCAGAATATAATGTACCGGTAATTAAAGTTTTACTGTTGGCAAAATCGGGGCAAAAATACCATTGTGCATTGCACCTGTCATTCATTCCTGTCATCCTTTTGCTATCCAGTGTAAATAATGTTTCATGACTCCCCATTCAAAAGAGGTGCTCTAGAATTTCAGCTGTAAAGTTTTACTGTAGGAATCGTAATCAAATAAATGACATAAAGCTTACTTTTAAATATAAAATGACATTATTCGTTGGCCCATAGAATGCCGGATGAGGTTGATTTTGTACACTTTAGCTGTACACAATTGTCTTTTTTAGGTTATTGGTACACTTTTAGCTAAAAATTCAAATAAGACATCTTTCTGTAGGTCAGCTATGTTTTCACCACATAATCTATACTCTTACATGGAACTGCTACTACATGTATAAGAACAGCAGCATCAGATTCAAAGGAAATTAAAATGACGAAAAAAATACTAAATAAATTTTAAGGCATCTCTCTACGGGCTAGCTGTGTTCTCACTGCCATTCGGTATTTGTCCATCAATATTACATCAACATGTAACTGCTATTACTTAGCTTCAGATTTAGAGAAATTACCAGTACACCATTAGAAATTGAATGAGGTTGAAGGCATCTCTCTATGGGCTAGTTGTGTTCTCACCGCCCATCGGAGCGCTTGCCTTTTCTTGTCTGAAGGAACCACGTAGCTGTTGGGGACATAGACTCTTGGTGTAGACTTGGGCTGAACGACTTCATCTTTGTACATCATGAGTTCCTACATAGGAGAAAGAAAGAGATGAAAGTTAATTCTTCATCCATTTGTTTTGTTTATTTGGCTTGAAACATGACAGAAAGTTAACTCTGGAACAGAGAGCATACTCAGAGTCAGGCTTTTGTTAGGAAGGAGCTTGAAACAATTGTGTGTGAAGCCTGAATTACTTCCCTTCAAGAAAATTTGAATTCTTGACTCTTCAAATTTGAGTTCATATTTTACACGGTCAACATATCATTAATGTGTAGCTGCTACATATAGTCCGTGAATGAAAAGTGAAATTGACATCACATTCATGTTTCTTATAAAGCATTAATGTAATTTTGTATTTCACTCCATTTGGACCACAATAGAGTTAGAACAAGTATGAGCTGACAGATAAGATATTTCTGATTTGATCTGCCACTATACCAGTTACCTTTAATGGTACAGTTTTAATTTAAAACTTTGCAATTTTAGAGCACACTGGCAAATAAAAATCATCTCATCTCCACCCGTCTTCTCTCTTCTCTTATGGGAATAGCCAGAGTTAAATGATCAAAATGATAATTTTCAAATATGTAAGAAAAGATTGGATATTACTTCACATGTCACTGTTTTGAATGTGGAGGTTAATAAACTTGACCACTTTGATTATCCCATAAGCAGCACCAAGACATTTTTTATCAAATAAATTAATGGTGCATGACTTAATCAACAGGTATTTGAAATCTCCTAATTTATGAAATACATTCAAGAGCCTTGTTTCTTACCCTTACACTCCACCTGAGCCCTTTGTGATTCTTCTCTCCCGGTGCTTTCTGTGAATTCCATTGATCACGATACATCTGATGCCTGAAGGAAAGAGATCATGACATACGGTGAGGTCTATGGTTCTCGGTACAAAGCAGTTTAACCAAGGTTCAGAAAACTATGTTCTTATCCAGCTAATGTTTGTACTGCCAGTACTTATCAAAGAATTAAAAGTGACTGCTATCTAAAATAACCTATTCCTTAAAATAAAATAAAAATTCCCTTTAATAATACAAGTACAACAAGTTTTAGTAGTACATAGCCTGGAAGAATTTCACAGTAAGAGAATCTATCTAATAAAAGCATGAAACTTGTATTTCAATTGTCAGAATGCCATTTGCATGCATAAGGAGGACAAACAATATGGCTTGCCCAACCTAACATATTATACTGTACATTGTATATATGCAATCCAATTATTCTTAACAGGTGAATGAAATAATTTGTACAGAGGCACTTCACAAAGACGTACACATTATACTTGGCTACATTATGATAAATGGACAGTCCAACCAAAATAAAATCACATTCACAAAGGGCATGTTGCATTTCTTATTAATATGTTCAACATTTAATCACCTCCACAAGCCTTTTATGACCCATTACAGACTGCTTCTTATAAATTAGAAAGATTAAACGAGAACTTACCGTTTGAAGTTTGATCTTTATTTTATGAGAGAGTAGTAGGAAGAGATTACATGAGAACCCACCTCGCGCATGCGCAGTCATACTTTGAAGCATGAAATGTGACTACTGAAAAGACAGAAAGATGATGAGAACTTAAATTTCCGTTGAAGAATTTTGGGTGTGGAGAGGAGGGCATGTAATCTCTTCCTACTACTCTCTCATAAAATAAAGATCAAACTTCAAACGGTAAGTTCTCGTTTAATCTTTCTATTTTATTTCGTGAGTCTCCGTAAGAGCTCACATGAGATTTTGAAGCACAGTAGCCACATTTCAGTAGTAAACAATGGGTCGGAGTTAACCGGTCCGGAAACACAATTGTATCCAGCAATGTACAAGTATTATGTTTACCTATGATTTTTGAGGGCAATCCAAGACAGACCTTGCAAATTGTCCCTTCACTTGAAGTGGTTTATTGTAAAACCTTCTGAAAGTACGTTCACTTGCCCATCCTGCAGTGCTTTGAAGCATGAAATGTGACTACTGAAAAGACAGAAAGATGATGAGAACTTAAATTTCCGTTGAAGAATTTTGGGTGTGGAGAGGAGGGCATGTAATCTCTTCCTACTACTCTCTCATAAAATAAAGATCAAACTTCAAACGGTAAGTTCTCGTTTAATCTTTCTATTTTATTTCGTGAGTCTCCGTAAGAGCTCACATGAGATTTTGAAGCACAGTAGCCACATTTCAGTAGTAAACAATGGGTCGGAGTTAACCGGTCCGGAAACACAATTGTATCCAGCAATGTACAAGTATTATGTTTACCTATGATTTTTGAGGGCAATCCAAGACAGACCTTGCAAATTGTCCCTTCACTTGAAGTGGTTTATTGTAAAACCTTCTGAAAGTACGTTCACTTGCCCATCCTGCAGTGCTCAAGATTTGAGTGATGGGTACCCCATTTCTGCTTGCAGCTGAAGTTGCTGCAGCTCTCGTGGAATGAGCCTTGTAAACCCTTGTGTCGATACCAGCCTCTCGAAGGGTGAATCTTATCCACCTGCTTATTGTCTGGACGGTCACATTTCTGTGGGGCTTCTTGTGACTAATAAAGAGAGACTGCTCTGTACCACGCAGACGGGAAGTCAATTCAATATACCTTTTGAGGTATTTCACAACGCAAAGTCGCCTGTCCGGCGGGTAGGCGTTTAGTTCCAACTTGCAGCCTAATGTTCCTGGTCTGCCCTGTTTAAGTAAGTCATCAACATAAAGTGTGGCTTTGTTCCCCTTAAAAGAAAGCCTGTCCAATCTGAGTTTGTGGATCGATCGGTCACGTTGAGCTGTGATCAAAGCTATCAAGGTCACCAACTTGTGTGTTAACTGCTGGAGGTTCAACGAGTTTGCAGGGGCTAGCTTACGCAGATAGTTGAGCACAACGCTAACATCCCAAACTTCTTTATACCTCGGTGTTGGTGGTTTAGAGTTGAAAACTCCTTTAACAAACTTTGATACAAGTGGGTGCGATCCAGCTGTGTCATGTCCATCTCCTAACATCAAAAACGAGGATAATGCACACCTTGCAGTATTAATGGCGCTGTAGCCAAGTCCTTTATCATGAAACAAAAATGAAAGAAACTCTAACACAACGTTCACCTCTACCTGCAGAAAATCCAAACCTTTTCTATTACAAAAGTTTTTCCATGACTTGATATGGGAACTATACTGTTTCTTTGTACCATCACGCCAGGCTGCCGTAATTACGTCAATTGTTCTCCCGGCAAGCCCTCTAATTTCAAATGGCGTCCGGAGGTCCTGCAATGCAAAGAGAAAAGGAGCAATAGAAAATGCTTATCCAGAAAGTCTGCAGCATAAAAGATCAAGGCGTTCGTGCAAAGGGTGAGGAGTGTTCGAGATTGGTTGAGTTAGGAGGTTTATGTGCCTCTTCAATATTATTGGGTCACCCTTCATCAAAGTCTGCAGTCTAGGGTACCACGACTGCGTTGGCCAATTGGGGGCTATAAAGAGCCCCTCTGCCTTGTCAGCCTTGATCTTTTGTAGGCAGCGTGAAACTAAGCAGAACGGTGGGAAGGCATAGAATTCATATTTACTCCAATCTAGAGTAAAAGCATCAACAGATTCTGCATATGGGTCAGGGAACCAAGATACATAACGATCTAATTGAGTATTGAGCCTGGATGCAAAAAGGTCTATTTCTGGACGACCGAAATGAGCAATAAGTTGTTCAAATTCTCTTTTATCGAGCATCCATTCCGTTCTGTCATTGAACTTTCTAGACCTCTCATCTGCTTCTACATTGTGCTTGCCTGGCAGATGAGCTGCCGTGATCCAAATGTCACGCTCAATACACCAACTCCATATGGTCCGAGCCATGGTGTTACAATCTAGTGATTTTGTCCCGCCCATGGCATTTATATACGCAACAGCGGTGGTGTTATCTGACCGCAATAGTATGTGGCAATTATTCATATCTGAACACAAGGACTTTAGTCCCAGGAAGGCAGCTAGAGTCTCAAGATAGTTTATTCCATTATTTCTAGCCTTACTTAATTCCTGTTCATTCCATCTTCCCCCTGTATGGGTAATCATGTTTGTAGCTCCCCAGCCGATGCCGCTAGCATCAGTTCTAATTTCAAAGGTGGCATTATTGCGTCTAATTGGTGAGGAAGCCTCCTTAACATTATCTATCCACCATGAAAGATCTTCCCTTGACACATTTGATAAGGTCATGGGCCTGTCAAAGTGCCCACGATTCAATTTAAGAGCTAAGATTTTGTCTCTTTCTAGGGTTCTGTAATAGAGAGGGCCGTGCTGTACTGCTGGGAAGGTTGAAATCAGTTTCCCTATAACATGTGCAACTTGCCTTATGCTAGGCTTGTGGCTTTGTAAGAGGTCTGCACAAACGGCAGCGATATCGTTAGCCTTTTTATTAGGCAGGGTAATTGTCATATCTATGGTGTTCAAGGTGAACCCAAGGAAGGTCAAATTTTGAGTGGGTATCAAAACTGATTTATCAGGATGCACAATAAATCCTAAATCAGATAATATCTGAGAGGTGGCTTGTAATGCACTTATTACGGCAGCTTTATCATCTCCTACAATGATGGTATCATCCAAATAACCCAGGACTGTATGTCCTGCTTCCCTCAGATGTGCAAAAATTGGTTTCAAGACTTTTGTAAACAATCTTGGGGCAGTGCTCAACCCATTTGGTAGGCATTTGAATTGCCACAATTTCCCTTGCCACATAAATCTCAGGTACTTCCTGAATTGAGAATTTATTGGGATAGAATAATAAGCATCACGGAGGTCGACTGAGGCTAGGTAGCAACCTTGGGAGATCAAGAGAGCAGCAGTATGGATATTATCCATCTTGAAATGCTGAACCACAAGATTTTTGTTCAGTTCAGAGAGATCTAGTATGAGGCGCAACCCTCCTGATTTCTTGGGTCGAGTAAAAATATTTGACAAGAATTCCCCTTCTTCGTGCTTAATGCAGGGTTCAATAACATTCTTACTAGTCAATTTTATGATCTCTGAATTGATGCTCTCTTCTTCTTTTGAGTTTTTCCTGAAAGGAAATGATGGCTTGGTGCGAATTGGGGGCATGAGTGCCTGGTCAAATTCTATTTTATATCCCCTTATAGCTTGGAGAATGAAAGTGTCAGAAGTGATTGTGCACCAGTTATGATAAAATAGCCTCAGTCGACCTCCAACAGGATGGTCATTGTGTATACTACTACCTACCTCATTCGTGGTAGTGTGAGTAGTTAAGTCCTCCGCTGGAACGTCCCTGGCTTCGAGCGTCTCTGGTTCTGTGCCTGTACTGGCCTCGTTGACGTCGAGGCAGGCGGCAGGCTTCTCTGATTCTGAGCCGCCCGAGAGCGCTGGCCTAAAAAAGGACGGCTGGGTGCAGAGCTTGAAGGGTATCTGTTGGTAGAGTTAGGGGTCCAACCTGCACTTCGGTATTGTCGCCGAGAGAAACCGGCCTCAGGAAGTTTCTTGTAAGGATGGTAAGGGGCGCGAGAATAATGTCGCTGAGACTGTCCTTTCACTACCCCCGAAGCAGCTCTTTGCTCATCTTTGAGATCCTTTACTCTCTTCCCGAGATCATCCCCAAATAGAAAGTTAGTAACGGGGGCAGAAGGTTTACACAAATGCGTACACGCTGGATTCATGTCAGGTTTGATGCATTCCTTGCGTAAGCAGTTCATCTCAAACAAAGAGTTGCATAGGAGGGCAAGCGCATCCTCCTGCTTATCAGTGAAATTGTCAGCTGGCAAGGATTGGACAAAGGCACTAAGTCCTCTCGATAGGGACTTCTGCACTCTTTGCAGTTTCAAGTCTCTTCCACGTGTAGTTGGAGATAAGTTGTCCCAAATAATCTGATTAACTTTAGGCGTGTCCAAGGAGCGACAGTTGCTTGGTGGGAGATATTTTGAGAACGTATCTTCCAAAGTTTTCTCCTCCAATTGATGGCTAGTCATATAGGTGACTGAGTTGGCGAGATTTTCTTCTACTGGTTTCCCAATACCAGTAGGCAAAGCAAACTTAGCTGCGATAGCTGGTAAAGTCTCCGAGGATGAGCTAGTAGTATTTGTTTGTTGGCCCATGTAATCTGATTGAATGTCATCGTAATCATCATAGCCAGGGCCCAACTCCTCATCTCGTTCATCAAGATGGCCGCCGTGGCCGTGAAAAACTTGGCTCTCCGTTTCCACGTGAGCAGACTCTCCGCCAACATCAACACGTGCTGGTTGGTTCGACATAGTCTCCATTTTGTCCATGACACGGGCAAACATATTTTCCAATTTATTGAGTCTGTCCCCAATGTTATGCTCAGGACTATCTGGTGCTCTGGAAATCGTGGATGGAGCGGGAACAGCCTCCGCTTTCTTCATTTTTGCGGGAACAACCTCCGCTTTTCTCTTTTTTGCGGGAAAAACCTCCGCTGATTTCATAGATTTTTTCCCGCCCGTCCGAGTGGACGAGCCAGCAGAGCGTGTTCGCTCCTCTGGTGCGCCGGACTTGCCGGGGCCTTGCGGCGAAGGGACCGCTGGGCGGTCAGTCACAGTCACTCGATCTTCGATCGACGACATAATCAAACGAAGTTTCGGAGCTCAAAAATGCTCTCGAAGAAAACGAAAACAGATAAATCCAGTATTATCCAGATAACAATCTAAAAACAAGTTTTGTTTCTCGAAAGAAACGAATCTCTACGACGGTAGAAAAAGTGGAAATTACGCGAAATTTCCGACTGCTCTGAGAAGATGCTTCTCAGTAACCATGCGAAGAAGTGATATGACTGCGCATGCGCGAGGTGGGTTCTCATGTGAGCTCTTACGGAGACTCACGAAATAAAATACTTTACCAGTATACAGACCAAAGCACTTCCAGTATAATTATAACCTTGGTCACTGGATTCCATTATGATTCTACACTTCAAAGTGCACAATCTCCACTCCCAGAGGTAACATCCCAGGCAGTCGCCTTTTTAAGGGCACACACACACATGCTGATCCAATCACATTGTCATTGCAGGAGTGGCTCTACACACGATAGATAGAGTTGAACATACCTTGTAACAGGGTCTGTCTTTTTGTTGTGTTTCCACGTTGGTTTGGCACTTGATGGTCTGATAACTGTACAGAAAAAGATCAGACAGAATACATGAATAATCATGAAATGTTCATGTAATACTGGATAGTTTTGAGGAGGAATTCAGAATATGTGCTCGCAATCATCGCTGCCCAATGTTACGGAGGGCAGGCAAAACATGCATATTTGATTACACAGCTCTGAGGCCTACATTGTATTCAGCATTTTTATTTTTTTTCCAAATCCATTTTGGTCATTCATCCTTCTCCTTTTTTCCTGTTTGAAAAATATCCACAATTAATCGGACCAAAACTCTTTTCTATCTATGTTAGACAAGAAATTTCATGTCAAGATAGACTAGAGAAACAGAATAGAACAATGTCTAAGCAAAAAATATCAACCACTAGTTGACAGCTTATTGACAAATAAATGCAATGTGAATACATATAATATCATGACATAATCATAGATCCTCTTCCTCCTAATTAGGCTCTGATTTATAATAATAATAATAATAATAATAATAATAATAATAGTCTAATAGTCCACTCCAAATGTTATTAAACCGAAACGGAAATTCTTTTTGCCCAATTGATCGTGAGCCCGGCAGCCACTGAGCAGCGCCAGATCAACGTTGCTCTATCCCTTATTGTTGAACGCCAAACAAGGTAGCAACAACTCCCATCTTTTAACGTCTTTTGGTATGATGCGGCCAGGGTTCGAACCCATGGCCGTAGTATTGATTTATTGTTGCCAAATACATCCCAATATGTCTCAGTCATACATACTGAATCAAAGCATGGGCAAAATACAATGGACATTAGTTGAAACCAATCACCAACCTTCATTTTGATGTTATTTCTAATATTGCATAATTGAATATCAAGTAAATATTTCCTCTGACGTGATGGTTTGAATGAATGGGTAAGTACTTACATGATCTAGGTTGATTAGGTTTATATACACTCTCCTCATTGCCAGCTGGTCTGTGAGAGTACTGCACATGGGAATGAAAACACAACAACAACAATCAGTTGAGCTCACATTGTTGCAAATTTAATTCATTTTAATAACAGATCAGACTTTTCAGTTCAATCCCATGTAACATTCTCCATACAACAGTGTTTCTGTGTATTGCCTGAACATATGGAAATGTGAGTAGGCCAAAGTCAAAATGTTGAACTGTTTATTACTTAAGGAGAAGGAGAAAGAAAATAAATAATAAAAAACAATACCAATATGATATCTTTACATGGAAATATCAGTACTACCCTTTTTCCATTATAATTTGGAAATTAAGCAAAGTATAAGCAGCTCAGTAAAATTTCCTCTTATATATCCCCCCCCCTACTTTTTATGATGAAATACACACATGTAGAAAATTGTTCATGCATAAACAATCATATAAATCCCCTTAAACTTTATTGAGTTTGGACCCAGTCGCACATTACCAATGCCGCAAATGAATTACATCTTCGAATACAAGAGTAAACCTACCAATCCTTGTGAAGAATGAGGTCTGCCCACATGTCTTCTGAAGCTATCAAACCCTGAGCTAGAAGTCTCAGACTCTGTCTCATCATCGTTTAGAGGAAGATCTTGAAGTCTCTCATTCAGGTATGACATATCTAGGACAAGAATATGGGCAAGATCAATCAATTTTTAGGCAACAATTTAGTAAGAAATTGTAAATATATTTCAGAAAAAAACAAACAGAATAATACCATCAACCCTTCCTACACATCAAGGTTCATGGAGGTATTTGTTTTCCCCTGGTTTGAATTGAGTGAACTTGCCTTGCAGCATCTCAAGGAGAATAGCTTGAGAGGACCAAAGTTTTAGTACAGTGGAAGTTATGCCCTGGCATGTTTAATACCCTTGTTGGTACCTTGTCAGGGAAGAAATTACCCTAGTTATCTTGAGAGCAGCACTAAATGTTAACTGGAGTGACCATATGACCAATATAGAATTGTATAGGGACACTACACCGATCTCAGCCAGACTGAGAGACCGCCGCCTCCGTTTCAGTGGGCACTGCTGGAGGAGCAAGAGTGAAATCATTTCACAACTGCTCTTCTGGGAGCCCTCAAGGGGCAAACGCACCAGAGGGCGCCCAGCAATGACTTACATTGACTAGTTAGAAAAGGACATCTGTCTACCAAGGCAGGAGCTCCCAAAGATCATGGAGAATAGAACTGAATGGATAAAGCTTGTCAAATCAGTGCGAGTACACTCGACCTAGTAGTAGTAGTATTTTATGTCTTAATACCTCCCCCATGCCTGATACGGTTACCAATTGTGTTTAAAAATGCAATGTTATAAAAAACAAGCTGAATACATAAAGTGACAGAGATCCATTAATTTCAGTTAAGTTATATACGTATATGACTCCCGTTTATTAACTAAGTATCATTGTGTACCTTCTTTATCACCTGGTTATCATCATTCTGATGAAACTTTATCAATCAATAATGTATGCTTACATGATTTTTACCTACTTTTAAGAAGATGGTTTGACACTTCTAATCTGTCATCCAAATAATAGAACAGGTCTAACAATTTAGATAAACATACATCTGTCTGTATACTTGGACACTGCTCAATACAAAAACTACTATTCCTTGGGATACATAGCACAGTACAAGTGGTCCATCTAAAACGTTACATCTTGTAAATCTCCTTTCATATGACACTCACCTGATTCGCTTTCTGTCACTGATTCATCAAACACTTGAGACTGGCCCGCTCGTTTCCTATGGACAAGAGACAGTAATGAGGTACAATATAACTAGCAGAAAACTTTGCAAAGACAAATTAAAAGAAGTGATTAAAACAAAATATCAATGAGATCGATAAAGGAGATAAATGGTTTTCAGTCTATATTGTACCTTTCACACATAGTACTCATATAAAAATCTGTCTGAGAAAGATATATTTGTGTAGCAAATAAGGATATCACATTCAATTGCGTACTATAAGCATAACTTAAAGACACATATTTTATGTAAACCTTGCAAACACAAATACCTAGATGAAATTATAATTTGAAAACTTAAACTTAAAATTAAGAATATTTCTATTTCGCTGCTATAATAATTTAAATATCCTTTTAATTCATTGTCAACCCCTCATTAGCTTGACAAGTTTGGGCAAAATAATTGAACACTTTGATCCAATTGCTTGTCTGACCGACATACTATAATCTGTTTGCATGGGTCAAGGACCAATTCTGTTCTATGCTCAGTTCACAATTCTTACCTGACAACTTTCCTCTTCATGGGCACCTTCTTGGCAGCAGCAGCACCTGTTGATCTGGCTTCTCTTCTCTCATAGGGGTCATAAACCTTGGAGTCAATGACCCCTGGTGACCTGATTTGACCTGACCTTTGATCTCCTGATGAAGTTGTAGGGACTGGTTGATTCTCCTGATCTTGTCTGGACTGTTTCAATACAGGCTATGGAAAAGAGACAATATTCTATGACATACGGTGCGATGACACAGAAAAGTGATATCAAGATCTCAATGTTGGATAAATGCACTTCAAATGACTACAATTTCTTCAGGCAAATACAGTAAATTTTGTAATGCAATAATGAAAGTCACTCGCTCTCTTTCTCTTAATAATAATAATACATTACATTTATAATGCGCTTAATACAATGTTTCTAAGTTGTTACATAGGCCTGTATCCCAATTTCAAATCTGAAATCTAAAACTGTAATTATTTGTTTGTCTGGCATTGTTAAATGTAACTCTCTTTCTCTCTCTCTCTCTCTCTCTCTCTCTCTCTCTCTCTCTCCTTCCTCTCTCTCTCTCTCTCTCTCTCTCTCCCCCCTCTCTCTCTCTCCTTCCTCTCTCTCTCTCTCTCTCTCTCTCTCTCTCTGCTTCTATATACTTCCCATTTACATTGTGTATACACATTTTGCATTTAATTACAAGAACAATTTTTACGCAGAAACTGGCATCAAAGACTGGAAATACATTATTGCAACTTACGCTTTCAGTGAATTGAACTTGTCTGTTGTTTGGCTGTCTTGGTACATCATTGAGTGGTGATCGGACAGCTGATCTATCATGTGACACATCAGTTGATGTATCAGGTGATCTGATCCTTGATGAACTTTGATGATCACTCATATCTGTGTAGATACATCAGTGACAAAGAGGGCAGGTATATTTGAAATATTTTCAAAAAATAGGTTTTCTTGCTGTGGTACATGCATACTGATGCAAGCAGAAATTTCTCTATTGCTTAATTTAAGTATCCTTATTGAATTTTTCATTGATGTTCAATGTAAGACACAACTTAGTACTTCTATTTTGACAGAACTAAATTTGAATAGAAGTAACTACTAACTTATGTTTTGTACATTGAAGGACTATGATTAAACAAGGGATAATCTTACAAATGAGAGCAACTACAAAACTACATTTAAAGCGTATTTTATTATTAAAGGAAGCTACTTAAATATGGGATAATTAATGAAACCAAAAATAATACATAAAAAACAGACAAACATCAAACTTACATACAATTGTGGTGCTTATTCAACTTTTAAAGAACCTACTCAAACAAGTGATACTTTCTAATCTTGGAATACAAATGGCAACATACATGAACATCTTCATTTAAATATTTTATTATGACAATACCAGAGTTAATACCGGTAGTTAAAATCAAAAGACTCTGATTAGACATAAAACTGTCCCTAATCAAAGTATCTTTTTTGCAAATTATGTCACATTTGTCCGGGGATCCATGAAATCCTAGAGCACCATGCAAAGAACTGAATATAGACTCACTTGAGTAGAGGGAATCATCTGATTGCATCGGTAGCTTGTCTTCATCAATCAACCTCTCAAGATCTGCCATGAAGTAAAACATGTTACAACATTTCAGCTCATCGTTAATAAAGTTAAAAGTTATAAATCAGACTTATATATTGAATTATATCAATCAAATAAGATTTTGTCATCATTAGGATATTAAAAGATATGATTTCTGAGATCCCTCAGGCATTCCTCCTAGTTTTAAAGAGAAGGTTGAGTTTTGGGAAGAGGTGAAAAATAATTTGTGAGCGTTATCATTCTTATTATGCAAGTGTGGAAGAACATCAGATAAGACATGTTCCCTGAAAAGCATGGCTCTTCAAATGCCTTCATATTCTAAATATGTCATCTAAGATCGTAAAAATCCAGGGTAGGATTTTTACGCCACACGTTTGTGTAGTCCCATATACATCTTTCTGTGTACAGTGCTTGTAACTTTACCAAGACTTGGCCAAATTTCTTATCATTTTGATGATTCCAGAACCTTGCAATACACACAAATTCTCATATGCTAGATGATCAACCTTTTCTGGTCGTTTCCACACCATTTCTTTCACAATGCAATCGCATGACCAAAACTCAACTTCATCTTTAAGGAGTATCAATAAACATCCATTAATGGTCATATACAAATAAATAACTGTATTGTCTTGCATGGAAAATGTAAATATTACATTATGGGCCACTTATTTTTAAATTAGTTACAGAATTGCACAGCTCATACTCAACATATACAACACCTACCTCTTGCAAACTGAGCAAGTCGATGCCTGGGTACATCACGATAGCCAAGTAACTCTAGTTGTCTCTTGATATCCTCTTCACTAAAATTTAAGTCAGTCATGGCGATGCTTTCAAAGGCTGGTAGAGTGCCTGAAGATTTAAGATAAAAAACAAAGTATGTCAAGAGACAAGGACCCATATTCATAAAACCTTGCTAAGCATAGTTAAATATTTTTTAAAAAACGGTGATTATAAAGCGCTTACTACCAAAGTCTCTAAGCGCTATAACAAACAAAATACAATGATAAACAATTACATATTAAACAAAACAAAAAAATTACAATATACAAATATACGAAGCTGTGAGAAAGAATAGTGGAAATTATTTATGTGAGGAGGGACTAGCAAAGTACTATTACAGTCCCTCCGAAGATATATAATTTCCACTATTCTTACGAACTAAATGCTTGGTATATTTGTTTTATATCACTTCGTTACGATCTGAACGTTTGATTAATGATTGGCTGGCAATATGGTTTTTAACTTTATATGTCACCCACATTGGGTATTGGAGAAGTTTTTTAATCAGTTTGAATTTGTCAATTTAACCTGCGTACAGTTATATTAACGCGCATTTAATGAGACGCGCTAATTGCGCATTATTTTTGACTGAACATGATGTGATGTCACAATGCTTTTCTACCTGAAAATCTCATAGAGCATGCGCAGTTCTGCCCATGAAAAAATAGTGGAAAATATTCAGAGCTCTGGCAGAGATTTGTTTCAAATAGTGAAATTATATTTTATCACGTGACCACCAATTGACCAATCATGTGTTTAGAAAACTCATGAATATTCATAGAAGGGATATAAATAAACCTATTACAATTACATATGAAATATACATCAATGTGAACAGAGTAAGTTAATTATCAAAAGCAATTTTGAATAATTGTGTCTTATGACAGTTTTGAATTGGTTGACAGTCATCGGTTAGTTGGCAACTTAAAAAAAAAAAAAAAAATGCTCTCTGGCTGTCAACTTGAAGATTTAAGCAAAAACAAAGTATGTCAAGAGACCAGGGGGCAGGGCCCATATTCATAAAACCTTTCTCAGCCCAGTTGGCAGCTAAAATGCAAGAGGTTGAGAAGGAGATCTCCTTGCATATTCAGCAATTTCAAGCAAACAGGGCTTACAGGGCTCTATATCATGAATAGACCTACGGTAGATCTATTCATATTTGCTCTGCCGCTATCGCGCATGCGTACTTTCTCTTCGCCATGTTGAATCGATGAATCAACGATTCAACATGGATGAATTGTCGGGTTAGGACGAAGAAATCACCATTTTTCCCCACCAAAGACTTCTTTAATTTCTTTAAATTATAATTTCAAGTGGTGGGCGAGATGCCCAGAGGAGTCGAAAAATATTGCAAGTCAAAATTGAAATTACTAGTAGACTAGTTCTAGAGTAAAGGAGGGTTTTTCGACCACTCAAGACAAAATCCTATTTTTTGGACTCTTTACTTCCTATTTATTATCATTTCTTGTTCAAATCATGAAGCAAATATTTTTATAATTTAAACAAGAAAAGAATCCCAGAAAAAAAAATCATGAATTGCCATGACAATATTCATTTCACTGTTTTGGAGACAGTTTTCGGTCGCTTGTACAAAGTCAATAGGAAGCGCGCACGCACGCTGTGCGTTTCCCGCTGATCTATAGCACTAGCGGGCGGAGCAGTTATCCCACGCTGAAGCTCCCCGGAGCTCGCCATGCCAAAAACTATCTCTGCGGTGATCGGAAATCGGAATCTGAATTAGACAGAGATATCGTGTGTGTGCTGCTGTGTCCGGCTGCATTGATTTAATACATTATGCGATGAGATACTTTTGGGCATGCGACTCACACAAAATCGGGCTCTAAATCTGAAAAATACTTGAAATAAAGCTCATTTTATGGTTCCCATATTCCTTACAAACACGCGTAAGATACTCGATTTTTCAGATTCGGGTAGCGGGACCGCAGATTACATCGCTAAAATGTGATATTTAAGGATATATTTTCCATTGCAAATGCAAATGTGGTTCTTCAGTGACTCTGGCATGTTATGGTATGTGTGGGATATGTGATATGCTATTATGCGATGTATTTTAAAGGGATTTTTCCATGCATCCAACGGACCGACCAAAAACTGTCGATGGTCGATTACCCCCTCCTTTACTCTATACTATTATTACCCCTTAAGAGTCTTTACATTGCGAAAAAAATGTGACACAACCCTCTGTTTGAATCGTTTTCAAAATCTGGCTCTGGAGCTCCAACGTAAGTTGAACAAATTGTATTTTAGTTTTTTACTGATACAGTGCTCGAGTATTTACTAATTTACTTAGTTAGAACACACATACATTAGGTGCATTACTGTCCTGGCTGTGTATTAAAAGCTGTGCTATTGTATACAAATAACACACGGCCCAGAATGCAATAGCGGTGAATGCAGTGCGCGCAAGGTTTCTTTAGATTGGTGCCGCTCTGTGCAATGAGCCGCTTGCGGCGAGTTGACAGTGAGCACCATCTGAAGAAACCGAGCGTACACTGCATTTACGTTTCGCACAACAGAGTCCAGTGCGTTATTTGTTTTATAAAATAGCGACACAAATGCAAAACAAACAAAAGTTTAGATCTTAAGTTAGAGTCTACGAGAGTTAGTTCTAGACTAAGGTAAGAGTAAGACTTGCAGGCTTACCAAAAAGTTCACAGGATTCATTGCCTTGAGTGAAAATAAAATCCATAGGGGGTCTAGACTAGAGACGAGTCTACATCAGACAGCTGAAATACCTGGCTTCATTATAAAATCCCAAAGTTAAAACATGCCTAAATCCAAGGTAAAAAAATTTGCTTTCTAATAATAGTACCCCCGTCCGCTCTATATAGCTAAGCTACGCGTGCGTGCGCTGGGATGGTATGGAGCGTACAATACTTACCTACGCGTACAATTACAATGCACTCAGAAAAGGGGCGTACGCGCGCGCGCTGGATATCCATGGTAACTTTTTTTTGCGCTTTTTTCTGCAAAATCGTGCTTGCATCAAAAATTTGTACATGTCATGTGACGCGTATTGACCAATCACGATGCTTAAAATACTAGAGCCATTTTATAATATTGATTCTCAACCTTTAAAACACCACTGTACAAAATAGTAAAAACTCAACTGATTTCACTAAAAATCTGTAGTTTAATGACGATTGATGACACCTAAATATTAGCAGTAGACCTAGATCTAGGGTCTAAATAAAATTTGTTCAACATTCCGATGTTAGAAAGAATAATTTTTAAAAAAATATTCTGACAAGTATTTTGGAGGACCAACCAACCAAGTACCGTACCCTGCCCGGTATCCGCCCGATAGGCAGTTTTTCTCAGATAACTTCTCTGAAAATGAATTATACAGGCGCTAATGTATATCAATTTGTAGCCGAAATTCTAGCGAATCCAACCATGCCATTCTTACGCCTGAAATCGTAAGCGATTGTCAGTAGTGCGCCGTCTGCGTGAGGCATTTTCCTTGCCTATTTCCGCCTAGACCTGCCCTAATTCCGCCCGATGGTGGGCGCGCATCAAAAGTATAGAAAAGTGAAACATCTCGGGTACACGTTAGACCAAATAAAATTACTTCCCAGTAGAATTCGATCTAAATACTAAATGTTCTGTTGATAGTTGATATTTCTTTCTTTATTTCTTCTTTTGCCTCTCAGTCTGTAGGCCTACTAATAATGCCAGTTCACTGTTATTCACCACTTGCAATCATCATGCAACACTTTCTATTCCGATCATAATTTTTTTCAGATATATTTTTCGTTTCACTCATAATATTTTAATTTCACTCTGTATTTAATGCCAGTTCACTGTTATTCACCACTTGCAATCAATCATGCCACACTCATCTCACTATTCTCTTTAAAAATATAACACCCTCTATCTTCTTTAGTGCAAAGGAAAATGAATGTTAAAATATTGTTACAAATAATGTCATAACGAACATTAAAGTTACACATACTCATTACTCAGTCATTCGACTTAGTTGTTCAAACATTTTATTTATGTGTATACTGTTATTGTTGAATCAACGAGTCATGCACTTTTTCAATAAAAAAATTTCTATCTAAATAATAAAAAATTGTCAATATAGGTAGCTCTTCAAAAATAATAATAAGTATAACCATGTAGGAAAAATTCACATACATGTCGAATGTTCTTTTACATGCACAAAGTCATTTTTACAATGCCCTTTTGTTTCATTTATAAAGAGTATCGCCATTTTAGTTACATATCAAATAAAAGTAAAACAAGTCAAAATATATTGATATAATTCCTATTTGGCTTTACATGCATCTGTAATGAATATCAACAAATATGAAATTACATCAAAATAATAACAAGACATGCATATTATATTTTTGCATCTGATAATGAACAGGCACGTAGCCAGAGTTTGATGTTTGCCGGGGGCACATGCATACATGTAATCGATCGAGGTAAAAAAAAAAAGGGGTCTAAAAATGCAACCGATCCTGGAAATTTAGGGGGGCATGTGCCCCCCCCCCCCCAGTGGCTACATGTATGTGCCTGATAATGAACAGATCTATAATAAAGAGACATTACCATTTTAAACTATCTGATATGAAAACAAATAACTTGCAGATTGCATTTAGCAACACTACACTCTCTTCATCTATAACGAATATTGATACAAATAGCAATACATTTTTTCATAGATTATTTGATGTTCAGAATTTAAGATGATACTTGTTTTCAATTAAAGATCACATTTTGGTATGAGCCTAACATTTTCTTATTCTGTTAAATGAAATTATAATACAATGCATTTATATATATATATATGGTCAACCAGTATTGAATGATTTATTCTATGAATGTCCAGAAGGAAAATCAGGGATTACATAATATACAAAAACAAAAGGGAGAGATATTTCGATGATCATATCAAATACTCAATTCAAGAAGAAACGTCACATCTCAATTAGAAATAATTATGTCAACTATATTACAATTCGAAAATAATATCGCTAGTGACATCTCTCGCAATATTATGGTCATCAATTAGGGATCAAAAGATCACGACGTTTCGTGTGCCGCTGCAACATTTGGTGATGAAATATATTCATGAAGTCCTCCTGATGTGCAGATTTGGTCTTCCTTTCAAAATGAACTTCGCTTATTCGAAGCTTTCATGTTCTTCTGGAAGCTTTTGTGTTATTTCAATAACTTCATTTACATTTTTGTTGTTAATGAATATAGGTTTCAATTGAACGGCGAAACATGTTGATAAAAAAAAACACTTTTAAGTTGCCAATGCAAAAGTGAGAGAAATACATGTAAAATGTATATGTAACATTGGAAATAGAAGTAAAAATTTATATTTTCTTTTTCTGAACAAGCTACTAAATTTATTCGCTCAATCCAAAATTATCGGAGTGATGACAATAACACTAATAGCTCGCTGGATATATGGTCGCAATAATATATGTCATAAACCACCCCGTCTTGCTGCACATAATGATGATAATGTGATCGTAAAACCATTGGGATAAAAACACGCCATAATAATTTTATCGCCACAAATGTAGCCTATATTCTTTGTCTTGAAAGGCCATTGCCCTTTGGTTATGAACTAACTGATACAGTATCGACTATATACAGATTAAAAAATTGACATCCGTAGATACCAATTTGCCTATACTAGTAGCAAATGTACATTTGATCAAACATAAAAAATAAAAATAAATAGATTAAAGGTAAAGACCAGTATTGGCAACGCCCCAATTTCAAAAAATGAAATGGAAGCTCTCATTACCAATCATGTGAAAGAATATGTTTTGACTAATTATACATGATGATAAAAAATTTGCCGGGAAACCGCCTACTAATTCATATATTTGGTAAATTTATTTCTCTCATGGTCTGGTGAGAGAGATAGGGTAGTCCCATATACATCTTTCTGTGTATAGTGCTTGTAACTTTACGAACTGAATGAGCCAAATTTCTTATCATTTTGATGATTCCAGAACCTTGCAGATGCTAGATGCTATAGATGATTGACCTTTTCTGATCGATTCCACAACGTTTCTTTCACAATGCAATCGCATGACCATTACTGGTCTTTACCTTTAAAAATATGAGTTATACACAATCTTTTTTCAAGATGTCATGGAAGCTGAAAATTAGAACAGAAATTAAAGTTACATCAAATTTTCTAATTTTATACATTTTTGAAAATCGTAATTGAATGACTATCGTGACAATCGACAAATAACTTTAGCAGTATTTGAAGAAAAAAAACATCAACAATTAACAAAATTTGCATTTGAAATCCACTTCAGCAATCCTTAATCTACGCAAAATTGTGCATTCCAAATGGATCCAGGTGTCACAATGATCACATTGTACCCATTTGTCATCGAAATGCCTCAGGGTGGTTATCCTTGGGGGGGGGGGGGGGTAATCGCCCTTGGGGGTAATTATTGTACTGCTGGTATAATTGGCCGGGGGTGATTGCCCAAGGGATAATTGACCTAGAACCTTTCAAGAGCTACTCAATTTACAGTGAATGTTATTTTCTGGTTGTAAACTCAACAAAAAATGAATGGCCACCTCTAAATGATTATTTTGTAGACCATGCAAGTGAGCCTGCAAAATTTCAAGTCTATTAACATGTTACAGATTGCTCATCACTGAAAAAGTGAAACAACATTTAATCCGTCCGGCTGATTTTGACAAGTGCATGGCTGTATAATACCAGTAAAGAGTTTTATGCCTGGTGACCATTGTTATCTCATTTCTGATCTTCCTCAGTAACTGCAAAATGTAGGCCAACATACTATTATACGGGAGGGGGGGGGGGGGGGTGAATTCCCAATTTACAAACTGTTACATTCTAGGTCGAATGTAGTTTTATAGTATTTGTGTATTCTTCACCTTCTACTCTCGAGTTGCGATTTGATGGAGTAAACCGAGTGTTTTAACTTGGAAAAAAGACAATGAAGTGTGCACTTTCAAAAAACCAACCGCAGACCTATAAATAAATTAAAACAACCACACAAATATAGACTAACTTACACGGGCAGATAACCTTTTCTCTGTTAAACAAAGCACGGTACATACACTGAATTAGCGCGTGTTTTTGAGTGGGCGGAAATAGGGCAGGGGCATCACAGGGCGACAAGGCCGAGTTCAAGCCTCAATAACTTTTTTATAAAAAATAATTTCCGCAAGAAATTTGCTCAGGTAAAACATCAGGAATTTTAGCTTCCATATTTCTTTAAACAAAAGTACATTTTCCACCATATTTTTTTTCTGATCGTTTTGAATAGGAACTTAATGTTTTTTAAAAAGGTTGATTCACACCTAAATAAGCGCATTGCTGACTGCTGCACAGTGACGTCATTCGCGTATCTCCGTTAAATGCGCGATCGACAGTGTACCATATTTCGTGCACATGTTCCTTACAACGTGTATGCTGCCATAGGCAAGTTAGTTGCACGCCTTCATTGCGCACCGTGGAAACTCGGGCGATGGAAGACGGCCGTTGTGTCTAATAAGCCACTGGTAACAGGGGGGCGGTAACTGGGCAGGGTACGGTACAAGTCCAAGAACCAAGATCGGAAAGTTGAAAAAATTGTATTTTACTGCTATTTACGTCATGTACGTGTCACTAAAGTACCGATTTTGGTAGACCGAAAACTTCAGTCTCTCTAATCGTCGGTTGTTCCACTGAGACTACGTCTGGCTCCACTAGACCTCCGATTATAGAGACTGAAGTCTGGGGACCTCTTTCTGTGAGGCACTGTACGGAACAAATGGTTCGGTTCGACCGGACCGCGATGAATGAGATATGCAACGAGATTTTCACTCTTTACATCCTCATAACTGCTGCAATTACAACACAAATTAAAAATAACATATATATAGCTTATTTGACTTACGATAGCTTGCTCATTTAGATCCTAAATTAATGATTAATCCGAGAAAGTCTCGTCGTCAACATTATCCGTCTTGGTTTTAGTTGATGAATATTCATTTTTTCTTTTCGAACGTCCAATAGCTACCGTAGCTACGCTACGAGTCGGCCCAGCTTGACCAACGAACTCCCACGAAACGAGTGCTCTGATTGGCCATTTGGCTATGTTTTGGTAGGTGGACCCGGAAATATATCGGCCGCCGGGTAATATTTCGAATGCATGAACGTACTGCTTCGCGGATCTGATATACAAATTGGATAATTCATATAAGTAAGTCCGTAAATTACGTATTTAATATTAAGTTATCAAATTTTGATAACTGTAATTAGGACAAATGACATACCGACCTAATTTACATCTGATTTAGAAATCAGAAAATTAGATCTAAATAAAGAAAATCGGGGAGAAAATGTCGTGGACGAAAATATGTACATAGCCATCCCCACGGTACGAGATCTCTGGGTTGCCATCTGTATTGGGGAATGACAACAAATGTCAGTTTTATTAAAGAAATGACCCAAATCAGATGGTTATTGCTGTCTACGATTTTGGGTGAAATTAGTTGAGTTTTGTACAGTGGTGTTTGAAATGTAGAGAATCAAAAGCACAGCTTTTAATCAACAGCCAGGATAGTAATGCACCTAAGTTAGATCTATGTGCGTGTACGTGTGTGACTCAATACTATTTTACAAGTCTATTCTACAAAGGCAACCTTGACTCGTTTACCCTACCGCAAGGCTAATAAAGTGGGACTAGAGGTCTAGACAAATGAAACGAAAAGGACGCTGCATAACGCTGATTAATGTCAATCCGCAAATAACTACAGAGTAACTAATTGTTACAGTTAGTCGTCATGAAAAGATTTCGTGCACAAGAATGAATTGGATTTCCATTTATCAATGGCTTTTTTTAATACAATATTATTTAAAGAAGTTTCCACTCACAACAAGTCACAAATCCGGATTTCCTTCGTTGCGTTTAAATCTTATCTTGTAGCTGAAGCGGAGTCGCTAGATGGCAGCAAACACAGTTCAGGGCTAGGATCTGTTAATTTTGCATATAAAATTTTTAATTTTCCATGGCAACATCACTCTACAGCAGGGGCGGCAATCCCGGCCCGGGGGGACGCTGGAAAATTTGAAAAAGTGCAAAAAAGTGCAACCCCCTCAAAAACCTGTGAGGGGGTAGTCACTTCCGTCACCTTCACCCCTCTCGTTCACTGTGCTCCCTCGCACTGGCGTGATGATGAGGGGGGGGGGGGGCTGGGGGCAGTTGTCCCTAATAAATTTCAAACGTGGTTTATTTCTGTGATTTACAAATGTTGCTGAAATGGCATGGTATTTCCCTGAGCTTCCGGGGGTTCTGCCCCCTGGACCCCACCCGAAGGGCCCTCAGGCGGGCTCAGGGAAAAACCTACCATTTCAGCTTTACCCTCATCTAGATGCTGATCAGGCGTTGATGAGTATTACCATAGAAGTAGAAATAGAAGGTTAGTATCAAAGAGAAAATATTTTGGTTACTATGAATATGATAATAATTATTACAGAGGTTCTGCATCAATAATATTTATATTTTCAATAATTTGATCATTCTTTTATGTAAAAGAAAAATAACATGAGGGTCGATCGGTAGGAGCAGATAAAACTTACCAAAAATAGTCATTGTATGGCATCATAATTATAAAGCATTATTCTTAATTAACTCATTCATTTAAAACAATTGATAAGAAGTCATTCACAGCTAGCAAAATTCAGTTTCTTTTACAAAAATAATATATATAATGGACACATAAATTAACGATATTACATTAATATCACTGAAAATTCAACATTTTGAGTATACATGAGTGTAGACGAATGACACAATCAAGGGAAACAATGAAAACTTATCTTGATAAGGATGCATGTAGTACTAAGCAGGCGCATACGCAGGGGGGGGGGGGGGTAAACCCCCCTTGAGTTTTTCTAATGTGTATGTTTTGTGTATGTTTTTTGGGAACCCCCCCCCATTTTGATTTGATTTTTTTTTTAATTAGATGACCTAAAAAAGATAACCTTACCCTCCCCCAACGGAACGAAATGTTGATGGGTTAAAATTTTCGGGACCCCCTCAAAAAAGAAATATCCTCTTACCCCCCGCCCCCCCCCCCCCCATCCCCACTTATTCAGCGGCTGGCTGATTCGTTGCGATTTTTTGGGATTAAAAAAAAAAAGTGTCCTTTTACCCCCCCCCCCCCCCCCCCCTCGCTTATTCAGCGAAAAATCCTGCGTACGCCACTGAGTACTAGTAGGCCTACGGGTCACAATAGGTATATACAAAATGTAACACACACCAGCTATTTTGTAAGTAGAACAACAGGAATGTGTAAAAATGTTTTATGAATTCACCCCACTGTGAGAAAGAAGATCTGCAGAGATGTGAAGGGAGAGAGAGAGATAGAGGTAAGATTAAGGAAAGGAAGAGGACAAGGGGAGAGAGAGAGAGGGAGAGGGAGAGGGGGCAAGAGAGAAGGGTGTAACACACATAATTATTCATTGCACTGATTACTCCCCCCCCCCCCCCCCCCACTCACTCAGTGTTATTTAGGGTACGCGTATGCGTGTTCCCTCCCTTTGAAAACAACCATATCAAGACTGCCAACATTTCTGAACCCCCCTTTCGCGGGCTTTTCCTGCATTGGAGACCTCCCCCCCCCCTTAATCCGGAACACTGCTCAATGTAGGCCCACTCCCCTATCTATGATATTTAAGATATTTTATAACCCCTTTTAAAATAGTACAAAGAGAGAGATAGAAGAAATAACACCCTTTTAAAATATTTTATTTCCCCCTTTTTTAATTTCTCAGGAATCCAAAGAGAGAGAGAGAGAGATTTAAAAAAATTAAAAACGGGCTGTTGAAAAAATAATCAGGGGTGTAAATCAAATACACCCCCTTTTTTACAATTCTCGGGCCGGACTTTGTCGCGCGAAAAGTTTTGGGAAGACGAATATGGTCCCTCCAACCCGTTAGTGCCCGGGGGGGGGGGGGGTGGGGGAACTTATAATTATCATCACAAAACTATATAGTGAAAATAAAATGTTCTTAGTACACTGTTGGTCATAAAGGTGCAATAATTATTTTTACCCCAATTTATGGATTGATTTTGACAATGATTTATTCCTAAGAATTTTTTTTTTTTGGGGGGGGGTGGGGTCCCAAAAATTTCGCAACGACTCAGCCAGCCGCTGAATAAGCGGGGGGGGGGATTTTTATTAATTTTTATAATTGTTATTTTTTTATTTTTTTTACAAAAAAAAAATTGAGAGGGGGGAGGGGTGGGGTTTCCTCCAAAACACAAACAAAAAAGTTTGAGGGGGGGTTCAGCCATATATTTTAGGATTTCTCTGACCAAATACTCTTTTCATATTCGATTAGTTTCACACTTAGACAAAGGAGATTAAAACCATAAATTCTCCTGTCCAAATTAATAATAAACAAAATTAATAAATGAAAATAAAACACCCGTCTCTTTTGCAATATCTTCGCACAAAGCTATCCTACAAAGCTGAATTAGTGAAATATAAGCCGAGACTTACCACTTCTTCAATAATATGGTGATTCCAGTATATCGCAATGATCAACCAAATATCTATGCATGTATCGGGGGGGGGGGGTACTCACATATAAAGACATACGGTTATGTGCCGCTCTTATGGGTCGCTATTCAGTCACAAAAAAATCCCTAAAAATGGGTCCCATTTTTTTACAAAAATATCACTAAACATGGGTCCGTTTTTACAAAATTCCAAAATTGTGAAAAATGGGCCTATATTTCGAGAAAAATCTGCCAAAATAGATAGGGGTTTCGAAGCTTGAGCGGCACACGCAGGGATATAAAAATTGCGCTGCTGTCGGGAAAATAAGAAAAGGGGGAGGGTAAAATAAGAGGGAAAGAAAAAACAAGAGAAAAAGAGCAAGGAGAGGGAAAAAAGAAAAGAAAAGAAAAAGGGGAAAGGGAAAAAAGAAGAAAAAACGGAGGGGGGGGGTGAAAAAAGGAGAGCTAGAAAAAAGGAAAAGTTGGGTGGAGTCACCACGTCGAGGGAGCAAGAAATATACGCATAGATAATTGTGTTGCTGTGTCGGGTCCGCTGTGTCGGTATTCTTGCTCGATCCTCGTGTACTATATCAATGCAGAAGTTTAAAGTCAGTGAGATGTATTATGTCGGTCGGCCGGCAATTTTTTTTTCCTACGAACTGTGACTTTTTATCTGACAAAGAAATATTTTTGAAAATTCAGACAATGATCAAGAGTAGAGAACGGTATAACGAATCGTCTTCTTTCTCTTATAATTTAATGAGACGTCAACGTCCCGTCGCGCGGGAAGGGGGGGGGGGCGCTGATTTTAGACAGAGATTAACAGTCATAATTGAATGAAACGTCAAAGCTTTCCCGAGGGAGGTTAAAACTGAATTCAGACAAGGATTAAGAGTAGAGAACGGTACAACGAATCGGCTTCTTTCTCTAATAATTTAATGAAACGTCAGAGCTTGCGCTTCGCGTGGGAGGGGGGAGGTAACTGAATTTAGACAAGGATTAAGAGTAGAGAACGGTACAACGAATCGGCTTCTTTCTCTAATAATTTAATAAAACGGCAAAGCTTCCGCGCTTCGCGCAAGAAAAAAAAACTGAATTCAGACAAGGATGAAAAGTCGAAAACAGTACAACGAATCGTCTTCTTTCTCTGATAATGAAACGTGAAAGCGCGGGATGGGCGAAAATCAATTCAGACAAGGATTCAGAGTAATGATGTAATGAAACGTCAAAGCTTCCGCGCGAAAGGGAGGGGGAAACTGAATACAGACAAGGACACGATACAACGAATCGTCTTCTTTTTCTAATAATTTGATGACACGTGAAAGCTTCCGCATATTGCGCAGGATGGGCGAAAAAGAATTCAGACAAGGGTTTAAGAGTAATAATTTATTGAAACGTCAAAGCTTCCGCGCTTTGCGCGTAAGGGGGGGGGGAACTGAATTCCGACAAGGATTAAGAGTCGAGAACGGTCGAGTACAACGAATCATGTTCTTTCTCTAATAATTTAATGAAATGTCTATAAGCTTCCGCGCATCGCGCGGGAGGGGGGAAACTGAAACATAATTTAGCTCCTTGGCCCCGGGTTTATGGGGTTAAATTTGTAGATATTGGGACATTGACATTAATATATTTGTCGGTAATTGGTGGTTAATTTTGTCGGTAATCGATGGCCTATACACCCCCCCCCCCCCACTGAAAAAGGTCTAGCAACGCCCCTGGGGATAGCCCCGTCTGAACCAAATGTGAGCCCCCCCCCCCCCCCCCGGTATCAAATATATTGATATTTGTTATGTTCGCGCATTTACTTCCTCATTCATAAAGTCATTTGTAGACGAAGTATAGTTCAACTTCACCGTGTGGATGGATACACAAACGAT
The DNA here is from genome assembly GCA_035222895.1 of Strongylocentrotus droebachiensis. Taxonomy (NCBI): domain Eukaryota; kingdom Metazoa; phylum Echinodermata; class Echinoidea; order Camarodonta; family Strongylocentrotidae; genus Strongylocentrotus; species Strongylocentrotus droebachiensis. Next base: position 113,182 of record JAVYIG010001680.1, on the reverse strand, counting down.
GAATCATCGAGACGAGAATTATAATATTGCCATAACTATTATCATAACTCGGATGCCCCTGCACGTGGACGGCCGTACAGATCTGAGCGTAAGAATTGTTGTTGTTTTAATACATTCAGACTCACGTTGATATAGAATTCAATTTAATCTCGATAACTATATCCTATACTCCTAGTAGATTTCGCAAACTGGAAGACTGTAACGAATTATGATACATTACACGGAATTATATACCACGCGGCATATATCGAGTGACTCATTTGAAACTGCATAGCTAACATGAAAATCGAATGGCTGTGTTTCTGATTACAGATAAGGTTAAATTTGTAAAGGGGGTGGTGGAGGGGGGGGGGGGGGTAATCACGTCTAAGCATTTATCCATTACAGTGCATAATGGTGTTCATTGGCGTTTCTTCTAAAATGCCACTGTATGCCATTTTTATTTGCTATCCCAATTTAGAGAAACAACGACAACGGCGTCAACAATGGCAGCTGGTATCAGAGATGGAAAAGGTGAGACATTAACTTAATAAACAGTGAACTAAGGTAATGCTGGTTTAACTTGATAACAAAGAATGTGAAAGAAAGAAGAGAAATGGAAAGGAAGGTGACTGAATACAAAAAAATCAATTAAAATATTGCTATTAAATACATAGGATGATAATGTTCTTTCTAGTCATTGCTTGGGTAGAATTTTTAACTACTACTTTTGCCGTCAACTTACAAACTTAGTCTACAACAAAGGACAAGCATCCATCCAATATCCTCATTGTCTGCTGCTTTAACAAGTATGTCATCATATTCTTTACAATCATGTTGATGTTTCTTTTATATCATGTCACAGGCAGAATTCTTAAAAAAACTGATCCATTGTTCACCGAAATTGCTGAACATTATCCACACGACAATTACACCTCACTCTGCAGTGAATTTGATGTTGGATACCACTTAGCTGTCAAAATAAAAAGTGACTTGGGAAATCAATCTATAGCTGCCTTGAAACTAGTATTGAATAAGTACTGGTTAAGCAAGGGAAAAGACGTGACCAAAGAAAAGCTTGAATCGGCTCTCAGAAATACAGACACGGGAGGACTCATAGACATTGTCACGAGGAATTTTGCAAAGTGTGAGTATGCATATTAATATGTAACTATCTCTAGCCCCATGACTGAAATTATTTAATAATTATTTATGACTAACTGTCCTCCGTGATTATGGAGTAGCCGTATCTTGATTAATAAGAATTTTATTGTGACTTTCATCAACCATTTCACTCTTAACTGAGTTCAAGGAAAGAAATATTGTTAGGTTTATAGGACAGCTTCAAACAAGTTCGGATTCAGAGTTGTCAGATGGCCGGAGGGTGATTGGGTTTTTTGTGTGTGTGTGTGTTTTTTTTTTTTTTTTTTTTAGGGGGGGGGGGGGGGTAATCTTCCCAGAGTTGTGTTTGTTAGTAGGGATACTGAACTATGTTCACTGACATAATTTTTGTATTGCACGAATTCTTTATCGAAAATTGTGGAGGCCATTGCTCTTTTAGCTCAACACTAGCCTATTCACTAATGTAAAATTACACGTATTATGTTCCTCTACTTTCATTTACTCATGTTTGTTTTTTTAAGTTTGCTTATTTTGTGTATACATATACGATAATAATATTTTAAAAACTCAAATATGCTAGTATGTCTAATATTCATAATTTTGGACAAAGCTCTTCATTAGTCGTTTATTTATTAGTTAATGTTGTTCATTGATGTCATTATATGAAGCAATACATATTTTGCGTTTTATTATCAGTTTCTTTCTTCTTTTTTTCTTCTCAATTTCAATTATTTTTCAAACATACATAGATGCAGTAAAGGAAGAATCAGCTGAAGGTAATTGAAATACACATTATTATTTGTTTAACCCATTACTTGGAATTTCATGATCCTTTTTGTGAAAAACATATGATCATACTCCACATGGCAAAAATTAAATACAGGTCCAGACTATTGTGAAAAGGACATCACAAGGATGGGAAGGAAGATTTTTGATTAATTTTCCATACAGCCTTGATAGTTATAGGGTTATGGTAATGTTTTGTAAAAGAGAAATGTAAATAATACAATAAATCATGTCATATAATGGAAAAAGTAATGTATACGTAATAATGGTTAAATAAGTACAAGGATACAAACAAATTCAATAATGGCTATAAAATGAGTGTATGCTAGAAATTGGTGGCAATATTGAATATAGGTTATGTTTTAGTGTTCCCATTTTATTCGAAATTCGTTTCTAAGCCATACCTTACGTTCTTTTAGAAGCTGGAAGTGATGATCAGGCTAACAACCAAGCCACAACATCCAGTGCTGGTCAAAACATCGCTCTGACAGGCAAAACTATCAATGTGACTAATAATTTTGGCACGTAAGTGAGAGTACCATGTGATAAAAAGAACTTATATAGATGTTGTATTGTTTATTCTGTTTTATTTTTCTTCTAACCAGTATTGATTTAAAAATAAGAAAGAACTCCTAAGTATTAGTTTGAGACATGAATATAAGCATATTAGTTTCAGACCTAGCTTTAAAGAAACGACACGTTTATATTGACGGAAAACGATATTCACAATAAACAAGGTGTCCAAAGAATTATTATACTATTATGATGCGTTATACAACTTTAAAAAAGGTGTGTAAAGAGTGACTTCTGATTTTATTCTACTAATTAATCATTACAATATATAACTGATTAATTAACCAACACACACTTGCGCGCGCACACGTATGCCTACAACTTTGCCTTATGCATTTTAATTTGTTGAATATCTATATGATGTCTGATTATGATATCATAATGTACTATAATATCAAGATTCAAAGCCTCTTTCATTTACCTTAATCACAATAAATGTAATTCATTGCACTGAAAAGAAACCTAAGATTTGCAAACCGCTATATACAGGCATCGCTTTTCAGCAGTCCCCTCCATGACCAACCTGTTTTAATATGTCTGTTGCACACTTTTGACCAATTACAATTTTATTGTTAAGTACAATGCAATCCCATGTATTTTATTCATTTATGCGCTTAGAAACATTGTATGAAGCGCATTATAAATGTAATGTATTATTATTATTATTATTATTATGTTGGAAATGGAAATAAACAAATTTGATGTACATTTTTTAAATCGTTTATTTTTCTCTTGATAAAGTGGAAATGGTGAAGATAGGAAGCGAAGAACCGATGAACCTAATGCCGGACCTTCTCACAAGAAGAAAGCAAATGATAAGTAAGAAAAATTATGATTATTTTCCCTATTGATTTTGAACTTCTTCTTTTTTATGCGATGCAATGACCACCTTGAACTAAAGGAGATCCCGGGCTAGCCATTGATAATGATTTTATGGTTATATTCTGGTCATATCTATTATTTATTTCTAAAGGAGAATGGAAACTTAACATTGTAAATAATCTGGAGAAAAAATAAGTAAAATGCCGAGTCAATTCCATCACATCATGCTTGGGCTAAATAAATGTCCAAACTAGCGTATAGTTAGTGGTAAAATGCGAGCTTGAATGTTTCTTTATTAATATATAAATCAAATCAAATCAAATCAAATCAAATATACGTAAACTTATATCAATTTATTTCCATCGGCTCAACTTAATATTCACATTAAATGGTAGCAAGTTAATGATCAATTTTTGACGCAGTATCATTACTGTATTGCATGTTATAATTTACACAGCATTCTGTTGAAAGAAGCATTTCAATCATAACTGATCTATTGTTAGTAGCGAATTTCATAAAATCATCTCTTCGTGCCTCGGTGGTCACATAAAATGAACTATTTTGAAATGGGTTTTTCCACAGAACTATAAATACGTATTATACAGTTCTGTGGGAGTGTGGGTTTTCCCCACAATTAATAAACAAGTGTATTTTCCCGCGCTGTCCAGTGGTGAATTTTGATCCGTCATAACAAAAAATCGTCCTATATTGATCGCGTGCAGAAAGAAAAAATCTACGAAATAGTGTACGTATACCTGTTTACTAAAAAAGAATGCTTCATCGTAATGTAATGTGTGAGCGTATATATACAGTTCTGTTTAATAATAAGAATACTTCATCATGATTTAATGTGTGTACAACTGTATATCATCAAATATTTCGGGGCCTATAGATTTTTTTTCTTCAATATTACAAATGTTAATACAATCGTAGTTTATATAGGGATATCGCATACTTTCTTATATACAATGTGATGTGTACAAAATCTAATCATATATTACTCTTTACGAACTCTAATTTTGTTTTACGATTTTGTTATCTAATGATAAGACCGGTGTACACACCTTTCTTCACAAGTTTTCACATTGCGATGTATTGGTATACAAGTTTTAATTGATGAACATATTGTATTCTCTGAAGGTTTGTGAATGATTAATATCGATTGAATCGAATTGAACTGAAGTCTGAAAGTGAATTGGGATATACATTAATTGCTCAATGTTTTAATCAAGTAAATAATCATGATAATCTTCGATCCAAGTTGTTTAAGGTTAATTTTGTACATCTTGTACATTTTGCCTTCTTTTTGTGATACCTGACCTAGTAACTGTAAATCGAGTGTAAAATAGTATATTAGTGTGAAAATGTGCACAACCTGGATTTCTTGTGCGTGGGCGTGTGTATGTGTATGTGGGTTGGGGTCTTCCGTTCCCTTTATTCATCCACTGAAACAATGGCAGCCATATGTTTTTTCTCTTGGAAGATGATGTGTGCTCTAAAGAAATCTGAAGGAAAGTATTTTGATATCTTAAAATAAAATTAAGTTTTATATGCCAAACCTCAACATGTGAAATGGCCAATGAAGTGATAAACACATCCTTTTCTTTTGTTTTGACGACAACCTTCTCCAGTACCATGTCTATGACCGAACGACATCGAAAGATTCTAGAGAAGAGTGCTCCTGACCTCCTGAATGATCTGGATACTGACGATGTACTACAACTCTTGTTAAGGGATGGTGTAATCACAACGAAACATGTCGATGAAGTAAAAACTAAACCAACCAGGAGGGAGAAAGTCACTGCCCTCTTAGATATCTTACCAAGACGAGGAGATAGAGCATATGCATTATTCCGGGACAGTCTGAACGAGGCCAAAGCCACTCATCTCTATGAGTCTATGAAGAAATGTGAAGAGGTGTATGATCAAGAGCAAGATGTGCCTACTAGTCAAGGTATAATGTTCCTTCTTTGATGTCGGTTTGTATTGAGTGGTAGCATTGGAGAGTGTATTTTAGAAAATGATGTCCAATTTACCGGTTCTCTATTGGCAAAAATATTGTTGTGTCCCTCAAAATGTACTTTAATTGCCTTTATAGTTTGCACCTACCCGTTTGACTCTTGGTGCCTCAACATCGAACGCTGCACATAATATTATCATGATAATATTACAAGAAACCAAATAACTTGTATACTACTGAACAAAATCCTTAATGTACAGATGCAAGTGCCAAATTCGTCACCTCCCTAATCGTTCGATTCTCTCTTTCTTTTCTGTCAGGTGCAGAGCGTTTGACGAGGTCTGATCAGCCTTCACGTAAGTTACTCCCTTGTATTTTGTCATACTTTTCTAAAAGAAAACCATTGTGCCAACATGCATGTATCCTCTCAATGTACAATCTTCATAAATTATCATGATTTAAAAATAATATCTAGCTCCCTTACTTCTGCTAAATTCGTATACAGATTTTGTTGTCTATGAACATATCCACGGACCAAAGAAAAAGTTTATTTTGTGTAAAATATGGTAAGGGTGCACTTTGTAGCTTGGATGAACCGAACTAATTAGGGTTGAAAGGTGATACTGGGGTAGATTTTTGTTATAATAACATTACAGTACAAATTATCATTTTCAAGTTCGTAAAAATGGAGGCGGTCTCATGGCTAACGTACCAATTGACTTGAACAGAAATTGGTTTACATAAATTATAAATAAGTCACAAAATAACATATATGAAGTAAGACTAAGACACTAATCTACTTCATAACATTTACAAGAGTTTCCTCCAAGAACTTGACCGAGCCTTTCTCATTCCGTTTTATGCGTCAAAAGTACCGCATCGATTGTTTTCCACACAAGCTTATATTTTTGACCGTCTCCAATAAGAGCATGAATCGTAAATATAGATCTGTCACCTATGATAACGTACACTGTGAAAAATCTGGGCAATATTTTCCAACACTTTGCCAATAGTCAACCCAACCATCTATTGGGCAATATTTTCGTATTTTGCCCAACAAGTGGTCAAGATTTTCCCAACAAGTGGGCTACTGTAGTCGGGCAGTTGAAGGGTCATATCTTTGCCCAAATTTTGGTCAAAATACGAAACAATTATGCACGTGTGAAGTAGGGTACTTACGTTTACCAATAGCACTGGGCAAAATATTGCCCAATAGATGGTTGGGTTGACTATTGGCACAACGTTGGGCAAAGTGTTGACAAAATATTGCCCAACATTTTCACAGTGTATTGTGAGTTGTGTTTAATACAAGAATCGTTCCTTGTATACCATTTCAATTGTCATACAAATCATACAAACGAAGGTAACTTGCTTTGGCGTAGCTGTTCAAAAAACACATGAGCAAGATGTTGGATTGAGGCCTAAATTGTTTATTTAACCTTAATTATCTATTATATTCAAATGAATTTAAAAGGATGTACAATTGATGTTTGACCGTCCTTGCATTTTTTCTTATTTTCTCCATGTTACAGGTGGTGGGAATACTCAATCGGGCTCCATATCGATCACTGCATCTGGAAGTGCGACCGTCCAGAATAATACGGTTACTGGGCAGGTTAACAACTATAGATAGGAAAATGGTAGCAGCCGACTAAAATAAATATAAATTTCAAAGAAGTACTATGGTAGCCAATACCAAATATTTAAGGCCCAACATGTTTCATACTTACTATATCACACGGGGAACATTATTCTTTTCCTCAAAATTGTAACTTTCGTACTTAAAATAGATAAATAGAAGATTACATTTGAACTTCAACCGCTTTTCTTCCGTCAGACGTACACGTACGGCTATATCATGTAAAGACAAGTTGATATATAGAACAATTTTGATGTATATAGCAAATTACAATAACCTGAATATTTTTGTCCTCTCGATTTGTATAATTTCTTTCTCAGCTCTCGCGCCTCCATTAATGATACCAGAGTTGTGATAGAGTGCCATGCGGCGCATAATACTCATACTCACCAATACTTTCATTTAGAATTAGAGTAATGTTTAGAGCAGGCTCGAGATCGTGTCTAATATAATAAAGGAAATGAATTGTGATTTATGTCTGCCTGTATTATTACGGAGATGATGGGTAAACAAAATCATTCACATTTCATGAACCTGACAGGAAACTTGTCAGAAATGGTCAGTTTTATTTTATCATGCATAAATCATTATCCCCTTAGTTTTACTGACTATGGACTTTACTCGAGAAATAAATCAAACAAAACACTTTTCTCTTGGTAATTGTCTAGTTTCCTTCCATCATGACCATGTTTCGATATTACAGAACAAATTAGGGCATCTAAATGATTATTCATTATCAGGGGGGTCTTGTAATGTTCACATCCAACATTGCATGTTATCTGATTATATATTTAGAATTTTGTTAAATATATATTTTAATATTAAGACTGCCTCTATTCAATTTGGAAATAAATATGCTTAATCTTTATACAAAATGGTGGGTTGTACTAGGTCATATATTTATACTTTTTGCTATTATTCCTGGTTGTATCTTAGTTTGTTCCCAATAAAATCTTGTTGCAGAGATGCACAATGTAGTGTTATTTGGTTTGCTTTGAAATTTGTTTTGACGAGAATTTAAATAACGATGTAACTAATCAGCGGAGTATATTTTGTTATTTTCTATAAAAGATTTAGAGAGTGGTTGCCCTAGGGGGTAGTTGTCCTATGGGGTAGTTGACTGGGGGTGGTTATCCGGGGCGGTAGCTTAGGGGGAAGGTGTCGTAGAACCGCTCAGACAGCTCACACATTATCAGACCTGTGTGCTTTTATATCCGGACACCTACCCCCTGGAAATCCCCCCCCCCCATTTGTAACCACCCCGAGTCAACTACCCCTTAGGACCACACGCTAACATTTCCCTCTGCTTTCTATATACACTGTCGCTCATAAAGGTAGATTTTTTTTTTTTAATCCAAATTTATGGAATTATTTTAAAAATAATTTAAAAATAATAGATCTAGATAATAGTATACATTCTCAGATTTTATTGAATAATAATTTGGCCATGTGTGTTTTGCATGACTGCTAAAGCATGTGTATGCTACTATGCTTATCAACTAGGGGACCTATGCCCTTAAGCCATAAATGACAGTAATGAGGATTAATGACCCACAAAAGGGCACTAATATAGCACATCGACACGGTTTTGATCCTGGGGCCTCACAGTTACGAGTCCATTGCTTTGTCACTGAACCATGACTGTACGCAGCGGGGGCTAGGGTAGGGGGCAGTTTCAAAAATTAAAAAAAGAAAAAGAAAATGCAATAAATTTTCAATGATTTATTGCATTTTACCCCGGTTCCCAACCTAAACAAATCTTCTGTGTGCCCATGCCTTTAGCCATAATGCATGGCCGTCTAGAGGATTTATTTATGCTGGGGACCGGGGTAAAATGCAATAAATTATTGAAAATTTATTGCATTTTCTGTTTTTTATTTTATTTATGGAAACTGCCCCCTACCCTAGCCCCCGCTGCGTACAGTCATGGTTTAGTGACAAAGCAATGGCCTCATAACTGTGAGACCCCAGGATCAAAACCGTGTCGATGTGCTATATTAGTGCCCTTTTGTGGGGCATTAATCCTCATTACTTTCATTTATGACTTAAGGGCATAGGTCCCCTAGTTAATAAGCATAGTAGCATACACATGCTTTAGCAGTCATGCAAAACACACATTGGCCAATTGATATTCAATAAATTCTGAGAATATATACTATTATCTAGATCTATCATTTTTAAATAATTTTTAAAATAATTCCATAAATTGGGGCAAAACTAAAATATTCCACCTTTATGAGCGACAGTGTATCATGAACCATTAAACCAAAGTTCTCAAAATTTGATATGCAGGCTGAACATGATAAGGTAATCATATTTTGTAAGAACAGCATCATTACATGACGGCATCTTGATTATGCAAATTAGTGTCAAGTGTTCATATTTCTGTAATAATTTTTTTCATGAGCTTTTTATTTTTCTTTATTGAGATTCCAAAATTATGATAACAACAACATTTCCCCTCCACATAATTTGTTTAATGACACTTAGAACTCACAAAATAAATGCTACAAAATGAATTTTAATCCTTTGAATATGTCTTCTCTAATTTATTTTCTCATTGACTTTCTATACTTAAAAATTAAAAAAAAACAATTCGTCACACATCGACTAACAATATCTCTCATTATATATTTCAGATTATCAAGACGTAGCATGTAAAACTGTATAATAAGATTATTCTGACAGAAAGAACTCTCAATCCAGAAGAAAGACATTATTTCTTGAAAAGATATGAAGAGCAAAATTGAATATTGCATTCAAAATTGAATAATGAGAGAGTAATATGAACACAGATTAAATGAAAAAGAAGAACTAAATGAGAGAAAGAGAGTGAGAGAAAAAGACAGAATAAAAAGACGTGTTAGTGATGGTGATGGTATTGTAAAAAACTGAGCTCATTATAGACAACACTAGAAAACATGTATCTATCATTACAAAACTTAGAGATTCAAAAGTATGCTTTTATTCCATCCCTCATTATTAAAGCCAGCTTGTTCAATGAATGGATAGATGCATGAATGGAATGAATGGATGGATGGATGGATGGATGGATGGATGGATGAACACTTAACAATACTACACAAGTTTCCACCTTTGGATTTGAGGATTACAAAGTTACCAAAATCATTTGGATTTAAAAAAAAAGTAATTAACATAATTATACAGAATAGGGGACCATATACCAGAATACCCAGATATATATTAAGAGACTGATTATGAGTTTGCTTTACAATGATGGCACGGAAGGCAAGTTCAAACTTTAGTCACATATTATAAAGGCTGAGAAATACAACTTTTTAAAAAGGTGGTTAAAGAGAGTTCTATATAAAATGGATTTCTACCATTTTACATCGAGTCTGATAAAATAATTTATCAGTGTTGTATTTTAAAAGTTGGTCAAGTCTTATGATAACGATCTCATTATTTCAGGCACAAGTTTAATAGAACTTTACCAAGCATTACAAAAAGGAAAACATACATGTTTGCCCCTGAATCATAAAAAATAGACTAATATTCCAAATGAGGCTTAGACTGTAGCAAACACATATTCGTATTTGATGACACTACAAAAACTATTATAAATGACATTGATTCAGCTCCTCGGAATTCATAAACATGTGTTTCTGGCTATGAAATGACTCCTACAAAATTTGATCCAAAACAGTCTTAAAGAGTCCTCACTAATTTTTACCATGTGCAATACCCTACCAAGTATCCATAGTGCAGTAAAGTAGAACCTTCATTTTAAAGAATACTGTTATTATGACAAACTCCAGTTATAACAAGGCAATTTTGCATGTCCTCCTTCTTTGTATATACTATTGTTTTTTTTTAACCCTGATATGATTTTGGAAATTCACATGACTATGCACGGATACACAATTTGTTTTAGCATGAATGAACTTAGATATTTATTTAGAAATATGATGTCCACTCGAGCGTATATACGGCTTAAGAAAACACACCACTCTGTTTGGGATTTCTCTGACCACAACTCGTTTTATACTCGGTCAGTTTCACTGTTAGACAACGCAAATGAAAATAAGGAATTCTCCTCTTTAAAAAAGTAACAAACAATTAAGTAAATTAATTACTGAAAATGAAACACACATCGTACACAACTAATATAGTGAAAAAAATTATTATCAAAGTATAAAATTCGTTAGTTATGACTATATGAAAATTCACCGTCTCTGAAGTGTAAAAGAGGCACTATAAGCCAAATCCTACCATAATAAAATCCATGCATGTTGACTCCAGTATATCGCAATGATCAATGCATGTATCAAACATGTTTTGAAATACGCTTTTACTTTTCGCACATACACTTGCTTCCTCATTCAGGATTTCAATGTCAGTGGTTAAACCGTGGACTATTCATGGGTACACGAAGCAGAGTTCAAAGTGCAGTGACAGAGAAACATAATCACAATACCAGTACACTATGAATCATGAATCAGAATGATTGTCACAATAATATTCGGAGAGTCTCTAGCATGCACGTGGACGAACAGATCTGAGTGTAAGGATTGTTGTTGTTTTTAATACATTCAAACCTACGTTGATATTGGACTCAATTTATTCTTGATAATTATATTCTATAGGCTACTTCTGGTATATTTCGCAAAAAACCGTAAAGAAAAAATTGTCACAATAATATTCGGAGAGTCTCTAGCATGCACGTGGACGGAAAGATCTGAGTGTAAGGATTGTTGTTGTTTTTAATACATTCAAACCTACGTTGATATTGGATTCAATTTATTCTCGAGGACTCTGGTATATTTCGCGAATTGGAAGAGCGTAAAGAAGTATGATACATTTGCACGGAATTATATCATGCGGCACATACAGAGTGACTCGTTTATAACTGTATAGCTAAAATGAAAATCTATTGCTGCGTTTCTGAGTACAAATTTGGTTAAAATGTGTAAAGGGGGCTGGGGAGGGGGTATACAAGTGCAATCATTTATCCTTTTCCAAAAGTGTATATCAGCGTTTCTTCAAAATGCGAATTCGTATAATCTTAAACTTCTAAAATGGCGCCCAGATCAGGTATGCATTTTTTTATTTGTTATTCCAATTTAGAGAATATACAACAACAACGACAACAACGACGACAATAACTTAAGCAATGGCAGGTGGAATCAGAGCCTATGGAAGAGGTGAGAAATTAACTTTAATATACAGTGAAATAATCAAGGTAATGATGGTTTAACTTAAAAACAAAGAGAAATGGAAAGGAAAGATGACTGAATGCAAAATACCAATTAAAATAATGCTATTAAATACATAGGATGATAACGTTCTTTCTAGGTACAAATTTGAATTACTACTTAATATACTCGAACTTACAAACTTAGTCCACACCAAACGGTAAGCATGCATCCAATAGCCTCTTCGTCTTCTGCCTGCCCTTTATCCCATGCTGCTTTATTTCATGTTCGTTAATGTTTCCTTTCTTTTATATCATGTCACAGGCAAAATTCTTAAAAACACTGATCCTCTGTTTACCGAAATTGCTGAAAACTATCCACACAACAATTATACATCATTCTGCAATGAGTTTGGAGTTAGCTTCAACTCAGCTCAGCAAATAAGAGCTGAAAAAATGGGAAATCAAACGGCAGCCTTGAAACAAGTATTGAATAAATGGTTAAGCAAGGGAGAAGACGTGACCAGAGAGAAGCTTGAAAGGGCTCTCACAAACGCACAAACAGGAGGACTCGTAAGCATCGTCAAGAAGAACTTTGCAAAATGTGAGTATGCCTATAGTATATCTAGCCCTATGATTGAGACCCTATTTAATTTCTGACTAACCGTCCTCCGTGAGAGTAGCCGTATCTTGATTACAAGAATTTCATCGTGACTTTCATCAACCATTTCACTCTTAACTGAGTTCAAGGAAGATAAAAAAGGAATACAAATTGTAAGGTTTATACAGGACAGCTTCAAACAAGCTCGGATTCAGAGTTGTCAGATAGCCAAAGGGTGATTGATTCACTAGATTCACTTATGTAAAATTATGTTCCTCTATTTTCATTTACTCACGTTTCTTTTTAAAGTTTGCTTAAATATTAAATACATACTACGATAATAAAATTATTTCAGTGTCGAATATTCATAAGTTTTGTGTGAAGCTCTTCATTAGTCGTTCATTTATTCAATTTTTAGTTTATTAGTTATTTAATGATGTAAGGCAATACATATTTTCCTTTTATTATAAGTTTCTTTCTTCTTTTCTATTTTCAATTTCATTTTTTTTTGCAAACAAATATAGATGCGGTAGAGGAAGAATCAGCTGAAGGTAATTGAAACAAAGTTTTTTGTGAAAGCCCGTTACTCGGAATGTCATGATCCTTTTTGTGAAAATAATATGAGCATACTCCACATAGAATAAATAAACATGAACATGTTAACGATTTTGCCACCTGACTGTACTGAGTTCTATATGATTTTGTAAAGCTAAGGGAATTAAATAAAGGTCCTGGCTTTTGTAAAAAGAAGATTACAAGGATGGGAAGGAAGATTTTGATTCATTTTCCAAACAGCCTTGATAGTAATAGGAAAAAAAGGTATTTGTTTGTAAAAGGCTATAATAAATGATGTCATAATGGGAGGAAAAAAAAGGGAATGTACGTAATAAAGTTCAAAGATACAAACAATAATAGCTATAAAATGAGTGTATGCTAGAAATTGGTCGCAATATGGAATTATGTTATGTTTTGTTTTTCCTATTTTTGCAAAATTACTTTCTAAGCCATACCTTGCGTTCTTTCAGGAGATGGAAGTGTTGTCCAGGCTAACGACCAAGCCCCATCATCCAGTGCTGGTCAAAACATCACTCTGACAGGCAAAACTATCAATGTGACTAATAACTTTGGCACGTAAGTGAGAGTACTCTGTGATAACAAGAACTTATATATATTGTTTATTCTGTTTTATTTTTCTTCTAACCAGGATTGATTTAAAAATAAGAAAGAACTCCTAAGCATTAGTTTGAGACATGAATATAAGCATATTAGTTTCAGACCTAGCTTTAAAGAAACGACACGTTTATATTGACGGGAAACGATATTCACAATAAATAAGGTGTCCAAAGAATTATTATACTATTATGATGCGTTATACAACTTTAAAAAAGGTGTGTAAAGAGTGACTTCTGATTTTATTCTACTAATCAAACATTACAATTTAACTGATCGATTAACCAACACACAATTGCGCGCGCACACGTATATGCCTACAACTTTGCCTTATGCATTTTAATTTGTTGAATATCTATATGATGTCTGATTATGATATCATAATGTACTATAATATCAAGATTCCAAGCCTCTTTCATTTACCTTAATCACAATAACTGTAATTCATTGCACTGAAAAGAAACCTAAGATTTGCAAACCGCTATATACAGGCATCGCATTTCAGCAGTCCCCTCCATGACCAACCTGTTTTATATGTCTGGTGTACACTTTTGACCAATTACATTATTGTATTGTTAAGTACAATGCAATCCCATGTATTTTATTCATTTATGCGCTTAGAAACATTGTATGAAGCGCATTATAAATGAAATGTATTATTATTATTATTATTATGTTGGAAATGGAAATAAACAAATTGAAATTAAATGAAACAAATTTGATGTACATTTTTTAAATCGTTTATTTTTTTTGTTTTTTGTTTTTTGGTGAAGATAGGAAGCGAAGAACCGATGAACCTAATGCCGGACCTTCTCACAAGAAGAAAGCAAATGATAAGTAAGAAAAATTATAATTATTTTCCCTATTGATTTTGAACTTCTTCTTTTTTATGCGATGCAATGACCACCTTGAACTAAAGGAGATCCCGGGCTAGCCATTGATAATGATTTTATGGTTATATTCTGGTCATATCTATTATTTATTTCTAAAGGAGAATGGAAACTTAACATTGTAAATAATCTGGAGAAAAAAGAAGTAAAATGCCGAGTCAATTCCATCACATCATGCTTGGGCTAAATAAATGTCCAAACTAGCGTATAGTTAGTGGTAAAATGCGAGCTTGAATGTTTCTTTATTAATATATAAATCAAATCAAATCAAATCAAATCAAATATACGTAAACTTATATCAATTTATTTCCATCGGCTCAACTTAATATTCACATTAAATGGTAGCAAGTTAATGATCAATTTTTGACGCAGTATCATTACTGTATTGCATGTTATAACCGATGCGCCTATAATTTACACAGCATTCTGTTGAAAGAAGCATTCTATTTCAATCATAACTGATCTATTGTTAGTAGCGAATTTCATCAAATCATCTCTTCGTGCCTCGGTGGTCACATAAAATGAACTATTTTGAAATGGGTTTTTCCACAGAACTATAAATACGTATATTTTAGAGTTCTGTGGGAGTGTGGGTTTTCCCCACAATTAATAAACAAGTGTATTTTACCGCGCTGTCCAGTGGTGAACTTTGATCCGTCATAACAAAAAATCGTCCTATATTGATCGCGTGCAGAAAGAAAAAAATCTACGAAATAGTGTACGTATACCTGTTTACTAAAAAAGAATGCTTCATCGTAATGAAATGTGTGAGCGTATATACAGTTCTGTTTAATAATAAGAATACTTCATCATGATTTAATGTGTGTACAACTGTATATCATCAAATATTTCGGGGCCTATAGATTTTTTTTCTGCAATATTACAAATGTTATTACAATCGTAGTTTATATAGGGATATCGCATACTTTCTTATATACAATGTGATGTGTACAAAATCTAATCATATATTACTCCCATTTTCTTTACGAACTCTAATTTTGTTTTACGATTTTGTTATCTAATGATAAGACCGGTGTACACACCTTTCTTCACAAGTTTTCACATTGCGATATATTGGTATACAAGTTTTAATTGATGAACATATTGTATTCTCTGAAGGTTTGTGAATGATTAATATCGATTGAATCGAATTGAACTGAAGTCTGAATGTGAATTGGGATATACATTAATTGCTCAATATTTTAATCAAGTAAATAATCATGATAATCTTCGATCCAAGTTGTTTAAGGTTAATTTTGTACATCTTGTACATTTTGCCTTCTTTTTGTGATACCTGACCTAGTAACTGTGAATCGAGTGTAAAATAGTATATCAGTGTGAAAATGTGCACAACCTGGATTTCTTGTGCGTGGGCGTGTGTGTGTGTATGTGGGTTGGGGTCTTCCGTTCCCTTTATTCATCCACTGAAACAATGGCAGCCATATGTTTTTTCTCTTGGAAGATGATGTGTGCTCTAAAGAAATCTGAAGGAAAGTATTTTGATATCTTAAAATAAAATTAAGTTTTATATGCCAAACCTCAACATGCGAAATGGCCAATGAAGTGATATACACATCATTTTCTTTTGTTTTGACGACAACCTTCTCCAGTACCATGTCTATGACCGAACGACATCGAAAGATTCTCGAGAAGAGCGCTCCTGACCTCCTGAAAGATCTGAGAGCTGCCGATGTACTACCATTCCTGTTAAGGGATGATGTAATCACAACGTATCATGTCGATGAAGTAAAAACTATACCAACCAAGAGGGAGAAAGTCGCTGCCCTCTTAGATATCTTACCAGGACGAGGAGATAGAGCCTATGCATCCTTCCTGGACAGTCTGAACGAGGCCAAAGCCGCTCATCTCTATGAGTCTATGAAGAAATGTGAAGAGGTGTATGATCGAGATCAAGAGCAAGATGTGCCTACTAGTCAAGGTATAAGTTCCTTCTTTGATGTCGGTTTGTATTGAGTGGCAGCATTGGAGAGTGTATCTTAAAGGGCTAATGAAAATTATGTCCAATTTACCGGTTCTGTATTGGCGAAAATATGTTTGTGTCCCTCAAAATATAATTTAATCGCCTTTAAAGTTTGCACCCACCCGTTTGACTCTTGGTGCCTCCACAGTGAACGCTGCACATAATATTATCATAATAACAAGAAACCAAATAACATGTAGACTGTAAAATGCAGACTCCTTATGTACAGATGCAAGTACCAAATTCGTCACCTCCCTAATCATACGATTCTTTCTTCCTTTTCTGTCAGGTGCAGAGCATTTGACGAGTTCCGATCAGCCTGCACGTTAGTTACTTCCCTGTATTTTGTCATACTTTTCTAAAAGAAAACCATTGTGCCAACATGCATGTATCCTCTCAATGTACAATCTTCATAAATTATCATGATTTTAAAATAATATCTAGCTCCCTTATTGGAGAGTGTATCTATGGAAATCATGTCCAATCTACCGGTTCTGTATTGGTGAAAACATTTGTGTGTCCCTCATAATATTATTTAATTGCCTTTATAGTTTGCACCCAGCCGTTTGACTCCTGGTGCCTCCACAGCGAACGCTACAATGTCATAATAACATTATCATGATAACAACAAGAAACCAAATAACATGTATACTGTAACAGTCTTCTTGTGACAGATGCAAGTTCCAAATTCGTCATTTCCCTAATCGTTCTACTCTCTCTTCCTTTTCTTTCAGGTGCAGAGCAATTGACGAGTTCTGATCAGCCTTCACGTTAGTTACTTTTCTGTATTTTGTCATACTTTTCTAAAAGAAAACCTTTGTGCCAACATGCATGTATCCTCTCAATGTACAATCTTCATAAATTATCCTGATTTTAAAATAATATCTAGCTCCCTTCCTTCTGCTAAATTCTTATACAGATTTCCTTGTCTATATGAATATATCCTTGGTTTATTTTGTGTAAATATGGTAAGGGTGCACTTTGTAGCTTGGATGAACCTAACTAATTAGGGTCGAAAGGTGATACTGGGGTAGATTTTTGTTAAAACATTACATGTGTGCAAATTATCATTTCAATTTCGTGAAAATGGAGGCGGTCTCAGGGCTAAGGTACCAATTGACTTGAACAGAATTTGGTTTACGTAAATTCTAAAATAAATGACAAAATAAAATATATTAAAGAAGAAACTAATCTACTTCATAACGTTTACAAGAGTTTCATCCCAGAACTTGACCGAGCCTTTCTCATTCAGTTTTATGCGTCAAAAGTACCAGCATCGATTGTTTTTCCACACAAGCTTATATTTTTGATCATCTCTAAGAGCATGAATTGTAAATATAATTGAATCTGTCCCCTACAATAACGTATTGTGAGTTGTGTTACAATAATCGTTCCTTGTATACCATTTCAATTGTCATACAAATCATACAAACAAAGGAAATTTGCTTTTGGCGTAGCTGTTCAAGAAAAACATGAGCAAGATGTCGGATTTAGGCCTAAATTGTATTATCTATTATTATCAAATAAATTCAAAAAGATGGACAATGATGCTTGACCGTCCTCGTACATTTTTTCTTATTTTCTCCATGTGCAATACAGGTAGTGGAAACATCCAAACGGGTTCCATAACGATCAGTGGATCTGGAAGTTCGACCATCCAGAATAATACGGTTACTGGGCAGATTACCAACTGGACTCAAAATTAGAAAAATGGTAGCAGCCGACTTAAACAAATATAAATTTTAAAAAGTATTATAGTAGCTAATACCTAACACGGGGAACATTATTTTTTTCTTCAAAATTGTAACTTTCGTACTTAAAGATAAAGTTGATTTCTGGTGATATGATTGCATTGTGAAAGACTGAAACGGTGTGGAATCGATCAGAAAAGGTTGACCATGTAGCATATAAGTATTAGTGTGTACTGCAAGGTTCTGAAGTCATCAAAATGATAAAAAAAAATTGGCCCAGTCTTGATAAAGTATAACAAGCACTGTACACAGAGAGATGTATATGGGACTACACAGACATGTGGCATAAAAATGAGGCCTCATTTCTAAGGTTTTACTTTCCATATTTAGAATGTGAAGGCATTTGAAGAGCCACGCTTTTCAGGCGACATTTTTACTCTGATGTTCTTCCACCGGGTCTTCCACACTTGCATAACGACAAGATAACGCTCAAATTTTGTTCCCCCCTCTCCCCAGAATGATTTTTATTTAGAATTAGAGTAATGTTAGAGCAGGCTCGAGATCGTATTTGATGTACAGAAAAAGATAAGTGATTTATGTCTGCCTGTATTATAACGGAGATGATTTGGGGAAATAAAATCATTCACATATTTCATGAATCTGACAGACAACTTGTCAGAAATGGTCAGTTTTATTGTATCATCCGTAAATCATTAGTTCGGTAGTTTTACCGACCATGGACTTTATTCGAAAACATTTAGACAAAACACTTTTCTCTTGGCAATTGTCTAGTTTCCTTCTATCATGACCATGTTGTGATATTACAGAATAAGTTAAGGATTCAAAATAATGATTCATTATCAATTAGAGGTCTTGTGATCATGATGTTCACATCCAACATTGCATGTAATCTATTACATTTTTAAATATTAAGAGTGCCTCTATTCAATTTGGAAATATAAAAATGCTTAATTTTTAAAGAAGCGGTTGGGTTGTACGAGGTCATATATTTATACTTTTTGCTAATATTCCTGGTTGTATCTTAGTTTGTTCACAATAAAATCTTGTAGCAGAGATGTAAAATTGTAGTGTAAATTTGGTTTGCTTTGAAATTTGTTTTGAGTTTTGACGGTAATTAAAATAACGATATAACTATAATCGGCAGAGTATAATTTGTTATTTTCTATAAGCGTTAGCTCAGACCGTATCCAGACACTTACCCCCTAGGGCAACCACCCTATAGGACGAATATCCCGAGGACAACTACCCCCTAGGGCAACCACCCTATAGCACGAATACCCCGAGGACAACTACCCCCGGACAACCACCCCCTGAACAACTACCCCCTAGGACAATTACCCCCAGGACAACTCCCCAGACAACTACCCCCTAGGAAAGTTGTCAGGGGGTAGTTGTCGTAGAGGATGGTTGACGTAGGGGGTAGTTGTCTTGGGGTACTTGTTTTGGGGGGTAGTCGTCCTAGAGGGTGGTTGCCTTAGGGGGTAGTTGTGTCCTAGGAGGTAGTTGACTGGGGTGGTTATCCGGGGGTGGATGTCCAGAGGGTAGGTGTCCTAGAACCGCTCAGACAGCTCACACTTTATCAGACCTGTGTGCTTTTGTATCGGGACACCTACCCCCTCGACATCCACCCCGGATAACCACCCCCAGTCAACTACCCCCTAGGACAACTACCCCCGGAAAAATAACCCCAGACAACTACCCCCTAGGAAAGTTGTCCTAGAGGATGGTTGTCGTAGGGATCGTTGTCCGGGGGTAGTTGTACGAGTAGTTGTACGGTAGGTAGTTGTCCGGGTGTAGCTGCCCGAGGGTAATTGTCCGGGATTAGTTGTCCTAGAGGGTAGTTTACTGGGGGTAGTTGTCCGGGGGCGGATATCCGGACTGAGGTGGATGTCCAGGGGGTAGGTGTCCTAGAACCGTGTGCTTTATCTAAGCACACGCTCACATTTCCCTCTGTTTTCAGTATCATGAACCATATTTAACCAAAGTTCTTAAAATGTGATATGCAAGCTCAACATGATAAGGTAATCATATTTCGTAATAACAGCATCATTACATGACGGCATCTTGATTATACAAATTAGTGTCAAGTGTTCATATTTCTGTTATATTTTTTTTATGAGCATTAACATTTACCCTCGACATACTTTTTTTAATGACACTTCATTTTATTCCCAACAAATGATGAACGTGCATGCTTAATTTATGGAGGATACGATCTATTTTTAGTCTAAATTTTCCGTAGACTCAACACATACACATAAACACACTTAGACGCGCATAAACACACGCTTAGAACTCACAAAATAAATGCTACAAAATGAATTTTAATCCTTTGAATACGTCTTCTCTAATTTATTTTCTCATTGACTTTCTATACTCAAAAATAAAAAAATCAATTCACCACACATCGACTAACAATATCATATCGCATTATGTATTGTGTAATAAGAATATTTTATTTTGACAGAAAGAACTCTCAATCCAGAAGAAAGACATTATTTCTTGAAAAGATATAAAGAGCAAATTTGAATATTGCATTCAAAATTGAATAATGAGAGAGTAATATGAACAAAGATTAAACGAAAAAAAAGAACTAAATGAGAGAAAGAGAGTGAGAGAAAAAGACGTGGAAGTGATGGTGATGGTGTTGCAAAAAACTGAGTTCATTACAGACAACACAAGAAAACATGTATCTATCATTACAAAACTTTGAGATTCAAAAGACTATGTATGCTTCTAATACATCCCTCATTATTCAAGTCAGCTTGTTCAATGAATGGATAGATGCATGAATGAATGAATAGATGGATGGATGGATGAACCCTCAGTTTCTACCTTTGGATTTGAGGATTACAAAGTTACCCAAATCATTTGGATTACAAAAAAAAGTAATTAACATCATTATAAAGGATAGGGGACCATACCTGAATACCAAAATATATATTGGGAGATCGATTATGAGTTTGCTGTACAATGATGGCATAAGAGGCAAGTTCAAACTATAGTCACATGTTATAAAGGCTGGGAAATACAACAGGATAGTTCTAGGCAGGGGCGTCGCTAGAGGTGGGGTGTGGGGGGGGGGGTGCGACACCCCTCCACCTGTCAGGATATTGTCGGTAAAATTGCGCTGCCGTCGGTAAAAATGAGAAAAGGGGGAGGGAAAAAATGAAAGGGAAGAAAAGAAAGAAGAAAAAAAGGGAAAAGAAAGGAAAGAGAAGGGAAGAAAGAAAGAGAAAAAAAGAAAAGAAAAGAAAGAAAAGAAAAGAAAAGAAAAGAAAAGAAAGGAAAGAAAAGAAAGAAAAGAAAAGGAAAGAAAAGAAAAGAAAAGAAAAGAAAAGAAAAGAAAAGAAAAGAAAAGAGAGAAAGGAAAAGAAAGAAAAGGAAAGGAAAGGAGAAGAAAGAAAGGACAACAAATGAGAAAGGAAAAAAAAGAAAAGAGAATATGAAACAAAAGAAACGGGGGGTGAAAGACAGGAACAAGATGGGGTAAGAGCCTAAGGGGACTTAGAGGAGGGGTACTTGTAGGGAGTAAGAGAGAGAGAGAGAGAGAGGGGAGTTGTTGGGTGGTGTCGTCTCGTCGATGGAGCAAGAAAGATACGATTATATGGCCTGTGTGTCGGGTCAGCGGTGTCGGTATTCTTGCTCGATCCTC
This sequence comes from Strongylocentrotus droebachiensis, assembly GCA_035222895.1. Classification (NCBI taxonomy): domain Eukaryota; kingdom Metazoa; phylum Echinodermata; class Echinoidea; order Camarodonta; family Strongylocentrotidae; genus Strongylocentrotus; species Strongylocentrotus droebachiensis. Next base: position 91,137 of record JAVYIG010001680.1, on the reverse strand, counting down.
GTGTACTATATCAATGCTGAAGTCGGTGAGATGTATGTTGTCGGTCGGCCGACAAGTTTTTTTTCCAACGAACTGTGACTTTTTAACCGCTGTGACGACTTCGAGAGTCACTACAACTACAATACTTGTATTTTAACATTTTCGGGGAAACTAAATTCAAACAAGGTTTAAGAGTCAACAACGGTACGACGAATCGTATTCCTTTCTCTATATTGTGATGAAACGCCAAAAATTCCGCGCTTCGCTCGGAAGGATTTAGACGAGTCGAGAACGGTACAACAAATCGTCTTCCTTTCTCTAGTAATTTAAGGAAACGTCAAAGCTTCCGCGCTTCGCGCGAAAGGGGAAACTGAATTCAGACAAATAGGGTTTATTAAGAGTCGAAAACGGTACAACGAATCGTCTTCTTTAAGGAAACGTCAAAGCTTCCGCGCTTCGCGCTAAAGGAGGAAACTAAATTCTGATGAATAGGGCTTAATAAGAGTCGAAAATGGTACGACGAATCATCTCCCTTTCTCTATATTGTGATGAAACGCCCAAAATTCCGTGCTTCGCGAGGTTGGGGAAACCTTTATTTAGACGAGTCGAGAACGGTACAACGAATCGTCTTCTTTCTCTAATAATTAAAGGAAACGTCAAAGCTTCCGCGCTTCGCGCTAAAGGGGGAAACTGAATTCAGACAATTAGGTCTTAATAAGAGTCGAAAACGGTACGACGAGTCGTCTTCCTTTCTCTATATTGTGATGAAATGCCAAAAATTCCGCGCTTCTCTCGGAAGGATTTAGACGAGTCGAGAACGGTACAACGAATCGTTTTCTTTCTCTAATAATTTAAGGAAACGTCAAAGCTTTCGCGATTTGCGCGAGAGGGGGAAACTGAATTCAGACAAATAGGGTTTACTAAGAGTCGAAAACGGTACAACGAATCGTCTTCTTTCTCTAATAATTTAAGGAAACGTCAAAGCTTCCGCGCTTCGCGCGAAAGAGGGAAACTGTATTCAGATGAATGGGGCTTAACAAGAGTCGAAAACGGTACGAATAATCGTCTTCCTTTCTCTATATTGTGATGAAACGCCGAAAATTCCGCACTTCGCTCGGAAGGGGAAAACTTCATTTAGACGAGTCGAGAACGGTACAACGAATCGTCTTCTTTCTCTAATAAATTAAGGAAACGTCAAAGCTTCCGCGCTTCGCGCGAGAGGGGGAAACTGAATTCAGACAATTAGGGCTTAATGAGAGTCGAAATCGGTAAAAATAATCGTCTTCCTTTCTCTATATTGTGATGAAACGCCGAAAATTCCGCACTTCGCTCGGAAGGGGAAAACTTCATTTAGACGAGTCGAGAACGGTGCAACGAATCGTCTTCTTTCTCTAATAATTTAATGAAACGTCAAAGGGGGAGAAACTGAATTCAGACAAGGATTAACAGTCGAGAAGGGTACAGCAAATCGTCTTCTTTTTATAATAATTTAATGAAACGTCAAAGCTTTCGCGCTTCGCGCGGGAGTGGGGGGGGGGGGGAGGGGGGAGCCTCATTCAGACAAGGATTAAAAGTCGAGCACTGTTCAACGAATCATCTACTTTCTCTAATAATTTAATGAAACGTCAAAACGGGAGGGGGAGAACTGAATTTATATAAGGATTAAGAGTCGAGAATAGTACAGCGAATCGTCTGCTTTTTCTCATAATTTAATGAAACGTCAAAGCTTCCGCGCTTTGCGCGGAGGGGGAGAAACTGAATTCAGACAAGGATAAACAGTCGAGAACGGTACAGCAAATCGTCTTCTTTTTATAATAATTTAATGAAACGTCTAAGCTTTCGCGCTTCGCGCGAGAGGGGGGGGGGAAACTTCATTCAGACAAGGATTAACAGTCGAGAATGGTACAATAAATCGTTTTCTTTTCCTAATAATTTAAGGAAACGTCTAAGCTTCCGCGCTTCGCGCGGGGGGGGGGGGGGGGGTCTATCACTCACACCTCCCTAATGAGCGCGCTTGGCGCGCTCTTTAAGTGATTCGCTTGCTCACTACCGCCCCTCCCTAAAATAAAATCCTAGCTCCGCGCCTGCGTTAAAATATTTAGCTATGATGCTGACTAAGTTGACGAAATAATTCGTATATTTATGTCGTCGAGGAAAATGACCATTTGCGCATAGCAAGTACTATGGATAGTCGATAGGAAAAACAATTTTGGCTCCAGGTTTAAAGGGTTAAATTTGTAGATATTGGACGTTTCATTTTGTCGGCCCGGTAATTGCATGGTGGCTAGTTTTGTCGGTAATCGTTGGCCTCTACACCCCCCCCCCACCTCCCACTGAAAAGGGTCTAGCGACGCCCCTGGTTCTAGGATGATATAAAATTATTTCTTACCATTTTACATGGAGTCTGATAAAATCATTTATCAGCGTTGTCTTTTAAAAGTTGGTCAAGTCTATGATAAGGCCGCTGAAAGTTGATCTCATGGTTCTCGTCAGGCATTGTTGAGATTTTGATAAGGGATTTAGATCAACTTTCATCTTTCATCTGACTTTGATTTCATGTTCTCGCGGGCATATTTGGAATTTGAATGAGGGATTTTGATCCAAATTCATCTTTCATATACAAACCAATAGAACTTGTCGAGGGTATCGAGTCTTGTACATTGTAACGCTCTTACACCAATATCATACTCCAATGACTATTTCTTCCAAATTTTCTGTGATATTTGGGTTTCTGTGACACCATCTTCATTTCATTTCATTTTCATTTATACTGTCTCGTTTCTGACTTAAACTTAAGGCCCTGTTTTATTATACTGGTATTAAATTATGAACTTGATGATATAGCGATATAGCCTACATCTTTCTTTGTTCGTCTTCAGTCTGCTTCTTATTATTTGTTCTTCTGCTCTTTCTTCTTGCTTGTTCTTCTTCTTCTATCTTCTCACAGGTACTTTCCTTCATATTCTTTTATTGTAAGTAGGTATCTTAACTTTCTTCTAATTATTATCTGACAATTCTTTTACCATTTCACCTCATTAAACTTAGCACTTTTGTATTGTACTCTCCTACACTCTTACCCAGTACCTTTCAAATGTCAAGGTTTCATCAAAATTATCTACACAAACTATCTTCCACTTGACAAGCAGTCTGCTGCCCTGAGTCACACAAAGTGAAAGAATCATTTTGACTGACATTGCGGCCAAAAGCGATCGATAAATAGTACAGATGAATTGCTGTCCTGAGCTAGTATATTGGGCAACGTACACAATGCACTGAACAGTTTAATACCCGTTAGCTCCCACCCGGTACGGTAGCGGGAAGCCGGAGTACGGCGTGAGGCAAAACATTCGCCCCGTGTCTAGCCGCAGACTATTCCTGGCCTACGCGATAGGCAGCTAAAGGAGCGGGCGGCATATTATGCCGCCCGCTACTTTAGACCAATCAGCGATCGACTTGGCAGACATCGCCATGGACGCGTGTCACATGGGCCACGCGCGGCAGCCAATCGAAAATATTGTTGATTTTTTGAGGCGGCAATTTCATATCTGGACTTTTTGACGCGGGAATTTCGTCAGCGATGAGTGTTGAACTTTTTTGGTGCGCGAGCAAAATTTGATGCGGGCGCTGACGAGAACCATGAGATCAACTTTCATCGGCCTAACGATCTCATTATTTCAGTCACAAGTTTAATAGAATTTTACCAAGCATTACAAAAAGGAAAACATACATGTATGCTCCTGAATCATAAAAAAAAACCTAATATTCCGAATGAGGCTTAGACTGTAGCAAACACATATTCTTATTTGATGAAACTACAGGAACTATTAGAACATTGATTCAGCTACTCAAATATCATAAACATATCTCAGAATTCATAAACATGCATGTTTCTGGCTATGAAATGACTCTTCATTTTAAAGAATACTGTTATAGTGACAAACTCCAGTTATAACAAGGCAATTTTGCCTGTCCCCCTTCTTTGTATATAGGCCTACTATTGTTTTTTAACCCTGATTTTATTTTGGAAATTCACATGACCATGCATGGATACACAATTTTCTTTTTGCATGAATGGAAGATATTTATTTAAAAATAATGATGTCCACTCGAGCGTACGGCTCAAGAAAACAAACCACTCTGTTTGGGATTTCTCTGACCATGCATAACTCTTTTTATGCTCGGTCAGTTTCACTGTTAGACAAAGCAAATGAAAATTAGGAATTCTCCTCTACAAATTAGTAACAAACAATTAAGTAAATTAATTACTGAAAATAAAACACACATCGTACACAACTATATTAGTGAAAAGTTATTCTACAAGGTTAGTATAACATTCGTTAGTTATGACTCAGGAGTCCAAAGAGAGAGAGAGAGAGAAACAAAACCACCCCTTTTTAATATTTTATTACCCCCTTTAAAATTTCTCAGTAATCCAAAGAGAGAGAGAGATTTTTTTTAAACGGGCCTTTAAATAAAATCAGGGGTGAAAATCAAATACACACCCTTTTTTACAATTATCGGGCCGGACTTTGACGCGCGGAAAGTATCCCTTTACCGGAGATTTTGGGAAAACGAATGCGGTCCCTTCTTAGTAACTATATAAATGTAGACAAACATGAGAACTATCAAAACTAATCTAAATGTGTAAGACTTCCGTCTGTGCTTCGAGAAAGTGACATAAACATAAGCCGAGACATACGACTTCTGCAATTATTTCCATGCATGTTGACTCCAGTATTATTATGATCAACCAAATATCGTTGCATGTATCTACCCCCCCCCCGCCCCCTCCCCGAGCAGGGGCGGGGGGGGGGGTATAAAATATGTATTGATATCCGCTAATGTATATATAAACTATATAATACTTTGTGCTATGCCAACTAAATTGCTCGGGTGACTACGCATTTTGACTACGCATTTTAACCGGGTGACTCTGAGTATTGGTGCTCATGCATTGTTTTGTATACAAATTTCCATTTTCCATTGTGTTTAAATTCTCCCCACTAAATTACGTGTTACTGCTACCAAGTGTCACGCATCATGCGTGACATCACGCATTTCGCTATACGTAAGTTATACCCTTTGCCATACCCTCACCCGCGCGCTCGCGCGCCGAGTCATGAACATGTCACGCATAGCTGATCTTTGAACTTGGCGTCTGTACGGTTTTTTTCATCTACGATACTTTTTTTTCCAGGAACCTATAATATACAAGCATTGCTTTTTAATAGCTTCTTCGTGCCCCCCCCCCAGTGGCTACGTGCCTGCACATTCTACTTAATCTATTAATGAATTGAGAATAATTTGTTAATGTTATACTTAGGTCTATATTTTTTGTAAAATGTGGAACAATAAAATTGAAACTTGAAACATTTCCTCGCATTTACTTCCTCATTCATAAAGTCGGTGGCAAACAAAGCAAAGTTCACCGTGGTGTGGGTGGATACATAATTATATTACAGCCACGGTGAATCATCGAGAATTATAATATTGTCCCTATCATATTCGGATTGCACATGCATGTGGGCGGACATTATCGCAACTAGAGTAAGAATTGTTGCTGTTTTAATACATTCAGACTCACGTTGATATATAGAATTCAATTTAAATAGATAATCATATCTTATACTTCTAGTAGATTTCGCAAACTGGAAGACTGTAACGAATTATGATACATTTTCACGGAATTATGTACCATGCGGCATATAACGAGCGACTCAGTTGAAACTGCATAGATAAAATGAAGATCGAATGGTTGCGTTTCTGATGACAGATTAGGTTTGTAAGGGGTGATACGAATGCTCTTTTCCATTGCATAAAAGTGATCGGCGTTTCCTCAAAATGTAAATTTGTATAATCTTGAATTTCTTAAATGCCAATGTAGGCCCAGAATCTATGCCTTTTTAAAAACTGTTTTATTCCAATTTAGAGGACAAAGAACGACAACAACATCAACAGCAATGGCAGATGGTATAAGAGACTTCAGTGGTAAGCGCTTTATAAGTAACGTTTTTATTATTATTATTATTTTGATTATCATTATTATTATTATTATTATTATTATTATTATTATTATTTATTATCATTATTATCAGAGATGGAATAGGTGAGACACATTAATAAACAGTGAACTAAGGTAATGATGGTTAATATGGAAAGCAAGGATGACTGAATACAAAATACCAATAAAAATGATGCTATATATTAAACACATAAGGTAATAATGTTCTTTCTAGTCATTGCTTGGGTACAAATTTTAATTACTACTTATGCAACGAACTTACAAATTTAGCTAGTCCACAACAAACGGTAAGCATGCATCCAATAGCCCCTTCGTCTTTTATCCCCGTGCTGCTTTTTGTTCATATTCATTAATGTTTCCTTTCTTTTATATCATGTAACAGGCAAAATTCTAAGAAACACTGATCCACTGTTTACCAATATTGCTGAAAACTACCCATCCGGCAATTATACGTCATTCTGCAATGAGTTTGGAGTTAGCTTCAACTTAGCTAAGCAAATATTAAGAATTGAAAACATGGGAAATCAAACGGCAGCCTTGAAACAAGTACTAAATAAATGGTTAAGCAAGGGAGAAGACGTGACCAGAGAAAAGCTTGAAACGGCTCTCACAAACGCACAAACGGGAGGACTCGTAAGCATTGTCAAGGAGAACTTTGCAAAATGTGAGTATGCCTATAATAATCTCTAGCCCTATGGTTGGGACTATATTCAATTTCTGACTAATTTTCCTCCGTGATTAAGTAGCCGCATCTTGATTATAAGAATTTCGTTGTGACTTCCACCATGCAACCATTTCACTCTTAACTGAGTTCAAGGAAGAACAAAATTGGAATAAAAATAGGACAGCTTCAAACAAGTTCTGATTCAGAGTTGTCAGATAGCCGTAAGGAGGTGATTGATTCACTAGATTCACTTATGTAAAATTATGTTCCTCTATTTTCATTTACTCACGTTCTGTTTTTAAAGCTTGCTTAAATTTTAAATACATACTACGATAATAACATTTATTTCAGTGAACACTTAAATTTGCTAATAATATGTCTAATATTCATAATTTTTGTGCGAAGCTCTTCATTAATCGTTCATTTATTAAATTTTTAGTTTATTAGTTATTCATTGATGTGAAGCAATACATATTTTGCATTTTATTATTAGGTTCTTTCTTTTTTTCTATTTTCAATTTCATTTGTTTTGGCAAACAAAAATAGATGCGGAAGAGGAAGAATCAGCTTGAGGTAATTGAAACAAAGTTTTTTTTAAAGCCCGTTACTTGGAATTTCATGATCCTTTTTGTAAAATTAATATGATATAATATGTGCAGCATCCGCTGTGGAGGCACCAGGAGTCAAGCGGGTGGGTGCAAACTATAACGGCAATTAAATTACATTTTGAGGGACACAACAATATTTTTGCCGATACAGAACCGGTAAATTGGACATAATTTTATAAGATACACTCTCCAATGCTACCACTCAATAAAAACCGACATCAAAGAAGGAACTTATACCTTATAGTAGGCACATCTTGATCTTGATCATACGCCTCTTCACATTTCTTTACAGACTCATATAGAGATGAGCGGCTTTGGCCTCGTTCAGGCTGTTTAGGAAGAATGCATATGCTCTATCTCCTCGTCTTGGTAAGATATCTAAGAGGGCGGAGACTTTCTCCTTCCTGGTTGATTTGGTTCTGACTTTATCGGCATCATCCGTTGTGATTAGTTCATCCTTTAAAGGGATCCGGTAACTTTTTCTTAGATCCTTTAGAAATAATCCTTGATTTAGCTCATGCTGCAATGATAATTATAAACCTTTAGGTCAGTCAGGAACTCCATGACTTTTACAAGCCGATCGCCTGTCTGGTTATCAAGATATTAATGATTGGAATTACAAATTTTGAAAACCGTTCGGAAACACTACAGTCTATTGGGGAAAACGAGTATGGTGAAACCGGTCACTCAAAGATTTTTACTTTTTTGAGGCACTTCTTGATCATTTTGAAGCGCGATTTTTGTAGGGCTTCATTATTACACCATATCACAGACACTGGTAACATGTAGGACCGTGTATATCAGATTTAACTTTGTTAAACAATCCCTTTAACAGGAGTGGTAGTACATCATCAGTATTCAGATCATTAAGGAAGTCAGGAGCACTCTTCTCGAGAATCTTTCGATGTCGTGTGGTCATAGACATGGTACTGGAGAAGGTTGTCGCCAATACAAAAGAAAAGGATGTGCATATCCCTTCATTGGCTAATCAAATATGAATGCCATTTCGCATGTTGAGGTTTGAAATATAAAACTTACTTTTATTTTAAAATATCGAAATACTTTCTTTGAGATTCCTTTAGAGCACACATCATCTTGCAGGAGAAAAAACATATGGCTGCCATTGTTTCAGTGGATGAATAAAGGGAACGAAAGACCCCAACCCACATACACACACATGCACACACACGCCCAAACACAAGAAATACAGGTAATGCACATTTTCACACCAATATACCATTTTAACACTCGATTCACAGTTTCTACTAGTTCATGCATCACAAAAAGAAGGCAAAATGTACAAGATGTACAAACTTAAACTAAAACAACTTGGATCGAAGGAAGATTATCATGATTATTGACTTGATTGAAACATTGTATATCCCAATTCACTTTCAGACTTCAGTTCAATTCGATTCAATTGATATTGACTTACTTGACTTATGCCGTCCACGCAGGCCTGGGGCCTCGTGATGGCTTCTGTATGGTGATGGTATGCCAAGTCTTTCTGTCTGCAGCCAATCTTAATGCATCTATCAGCCTTGGTATGGATCTTGCCTTGCAGTCCTCTGAGATGCAGTCAAGCCATCTTTTGGGTGGACGGCTTCTGGGTCGATTTCCTGTGACGTTTCCTTCAACAGCAATTTTGGGGTTTCTGGTGGGTTTCATTCGTAGGACGTGACCAAAATAGTTGAGTCTTTTAGTCGAGACTTTGTCCATGACATCTTGTTCGAGGTTGAGGGATTCTTTGATGTGCGTGTTTCGGAGCTTGTCTAGTCTTGTCACCCCCATTATGCGGCGGAGGCATGCCATTTCAAATACTTGAAGCCTGTTGCTATCTTCTTTCCTTACTGTCCAGGATTCTGCCCCATACAGCAGTATTGAGAGGATAAGTGTTTGGTACAGTTGCATCTTTGTGTGGCTACTGATGCTTTTTGATGTCCAGATGTTGTTTAATCTTTGGAAAGCTGCCCCTGCTTTCTTGATACGGTTTTTGATGTCACTTGAGCTTGAGCCGTTTTCAGCTATTTTCCCCCCCAGGTACACAAAATCTTCCACCTGTTTCAGTCTGTCGTTGGCTATGTCAATGTTAAGGTTGCACTTTCTTTTGCTGATTGATATTAATCATTCACAAACCTTCAGAGAATACAATATGTTCATCAATTAAAACGTGTATATCAATATAATTATCACATTGTGAAAACTTGTGAATAAATGTGTGTACAACGGTCTTATCATTAGATACAAAAATCGCATAACAATATTATAGTTCGTAAAATAAAATGGGAGTAATATACGATTATATTTTGTACACATCACATTAGAAAGTATGCGATATCTCTATATAAACTACGATTGTAATAACATTTGTAATATTGAAGAAAAAAATCTAAAGGCCCCGAAATATATGATGATATACGTGTTATTTTTCGCTCAAAGGGTAAAAAGCTTCCAGATGGTATTACTTTTCTTAATGTTGGAGGCCATGATGTTGCGATTAGTGAAAATGTTCAGTTCTTAGGGTTAACTATGGATGAGCATTTATCTTGGAAGAACCATTTAGATGTTGTGTGCACTAAGTTGTCCCGAAGTGTAGGTGTCATCTTTAGATTAAATGTATCTTACCTGAAAGAGCGCTGATAAAATTATAAAATAGTATTAATCTTCCTTATTTGACATATTGTAATGTTGCTTGGGGAAACACTTTTAAGTCATATCTTGAGAGTTGAGAGTATAGCAGGAGAAGGCAATGAGACTTATTACTAATTCTAATTATAGACATCCAAGTTCTCCATTGTTCCTTCGACTAAGAGTGTTACCACTAAGTGGACTTGTGTCGTTCAATTGCGTATTGTTTATGTTTAAAATTCACTCTATGCCTCATGAATGTACGTTAAAAGATTTATTCCGTAAAAAGTCACAAATTCATAATTATAATACACATCAAAGGGGTCTTATTCACCAGCCTTTTGCAAGAACAAATATCACTCTGACCTCTTTGATATCTCTTGCATCAAATAATGGAACAGTTTGCCTGATTATATAACAAAAAATAGTACAACTCTTTCTAGATTTAGAAGGTGATCTAAAACGTACCTACTTGGAAGACTGACATAATTCTACTTTGTATCTTAATAATTTCTCATTCTCAAATGCTTATAGACCACAAAGGACCTACTCATCAGTGTGTTTGCTGTGTGTGTGTGTGTGTGTGTGTGTGTGAATATATATATATATTTTGTTGTTCTATATTCTGTAGCTTAGTTTTTTCCATAAACATTACATTCTTTTTTATTCACCTTGGCATATCGTTAATGTATGTATTTTGTTGACTATAGGGCCCCACTCACAACCTTAGCTTCTACAGGGGTCCTAAAACCATTCATTTAATGATGTAATCAAGTTAATATGTTGATTAATGTACTATTACCAGTCTCTTTTTTCATGTAAAAGAATATATCATGTTTTGTGTGGTTTTGAATTAATGAACTTGAAACTTGAACTTGAAACTTGAAATGAACTTGATTTAACCTGTTGACTTTACTGCCAATGAAATATTCCAAAATTAAGTCTTGTCCCGTGACTAATCCACAGTAGTCGGGGCTGTTAGGGATATTTTGGTGCAGATTCTTCTAAAAGCACCAAATTTGGCCCAGAGGTAGCTTATACCATACTATTACGATATAAAATAATAATTTTACCAAGACACTAAAAGAAAGAGATGCGATGAAATTGGCAACAATAGTCAATTTTGACTAATAGCCATTATAAAACCAAACGAACAACAACAACAGATTTCTGCCGGGCGCCAAGAAGGGCGCCCTCTTTGACCGACATATTGGGCAAATCCAAAATGGCCGCCATCTGAGTTAAAGGTCAAGCATTGATCCAAAAGGAAAAGGGCTAATATGATAAAAATGTATATATTTATGGGGTTTGGGGGTCAGAGAATCCGATTATGATGTTATTTCATCGATTTGAGGTCTCCTTGGGGCTTTCATACTGGTCATATTGGTAAAATCCAAAATGGCCGCCATCTGAGTTCCAGGTCAAGTGTAGTTATGGAAGGAAATGGGCTAGTATGTTAAAAGTTTATCTATTTATGGGGTTTTCGGGGTCAGATAATCTGATTTTGATGTTCTTTCATCGATTTAAGGTCTCCTTGGGGCTGCCATACTGGTCATATTGGTCAAATCCAAAATGGCCGCCATCTCATAGTTACAAGTCAAGTGTAGTTACGAAAGGAAATGGGCTAGTATGATAAAAGTTTTTCTGTTTATGGGGTTTTTGGGGTCAGAGAATCTGATTATGATGTTCTTTCATCGATATGAGGTCTCCCTGCTGCTTCCATACTGGTCATATTGGTCAAATCCAAAATGGCCGCCATCTGAGTTACAGGTCAAGTGTAGTTATGGAAGGAAATGGGTTAGTATGTTTAAGGTTTATCTATTTATGGGGTTTTCGGGGTTTTGTCACCAATCCTGTCCTACATGACAGGCTACAATGAAGTCCATTTCCTGGTTGAAGAAGATGAGGGAAGATGCGCCAAATTCACACTTGAGTGGGTTAATGAATACAACGTATTTTGAGAGTCGTAAGAACAGTAGCTAGTTGGAGGTGTTGAATATGTTCCTCTTATGTCCTGTCTTACTCGCGACGAGGAGGTCGTCGATGTAGGCGTACACAATGTAGACCACGGTTTACCTCGATCATCAAAAACCGTTGAAAAGTATATATGTGCGGCATTTCATAGCCCAAAAGGCATGCGCACAAATTCAAGTAACCCAAAGGGTGTGGTGATGGCTGTTTTGTGTACGTCTACTGGATCGACTGGAATTTGGTGGTACGCTCTGATGACATCGAGTTTGGAGAAAACTCTATCGCCTGCTAGAGCTAGGTGAAATCTTGAAGATGGGGAATAGGACATTTATCGGCACTGTATTCCTATTTAGTCCATGGTAGTCATCGCTTGGTCTCCAGTCTCCGGGGTTTTTCTTGGGCACGAAGTTGGGATGCCGAACTGCTGCCAAAAGGTCGGACGATGCCTAATTCTAGCATTTTTGCCCCCTTGTAGACTGGGCGTGTGAGGTTTGGACATTGGTCAAGAAGGGATTTGGAAGCAGCTTGACTGTCTGCCTTGACAAACATGGGGCTGATAGAAGGAGAAGAAGAAAGGATGCCTTTTACAGATAGATTAGTAGTAGAATCGATGAACTTGAGATTGCGCACATCTACCAGAAAAACAAAGTGAGGGAGAAAGTCTGCCCCGAAGATAGGATTGGATATGTCGGCAATGGTGAAAATCCACCTGGAAGCTCGAGAGTCGGGCTTAGGTCTCCGTAAGTAGTGATACTTGAGCGATTAACTGCTTGCAGGGGAAATTTCGAAGAAGGGTGCATATGTTTCTCGGATTTGGATGGAGCATGGACCTAGTAGGTCCATGGATGGAGGAAGAACGCTAACCTCAGTTCAATGGTCTACGAGAAATCTAATCCCTGTTTCCTATCGGTAATGTAGAAAAGGCAAATTTTTGGGCTGGTGCCATGCAGTCGAACTTGTCGCTTTTAGTCGCTGGCTGGGTCGTATCCCTGGTTTGAAGTGGTTGATTTGAAAGTGCAGGGACGAGTTCATTTCTTGGCTCGCTAACAAAACGAAAGTGATAATAGCGATCCCCTTGTGAGCTGGGGCTTCGCGCTTGACGGTCTTGCTTCTGATGTGATATTTGCGCTTCCCCAGTTGATGCTAAAATGAGCTGAACATAATTTTGTGAGCAGCCTCTGGAGAAATAGCTGTTTCAGAATGTTCTCCTCCAACTTGTTCACCCCAGCACTTTTTTAACTTGCGAAGTAACTGGGAGGGTTTGTGAACTCTCAAAGTCCTCATAAATCAGCACCCGATGAAGGCGTTTTTGCTCAGAGGTGGAGTTCCTCTGTATCAATTCGGCTTTCAGTTTAACGTAGGGCTGTTCTTAAGGAAGAGATATCAGTAAGTCCCATGTTTCCTGGGCATATTCCGGCTGCAAGAAGGCGACGACGTAGACAAACTTTGTTTTCTGTTGGGTGATGCCTCGGGTTATGAATTGTGCCTGGACTTGGGCAAGCCAAATAGTAGGATCATTGTGCCAGAAAGGAGGAAGTTTGATTTGAACATTGGAAACAGATGAAGGGCAAGCAGAAGTTTCAGAAGAATGGGTGTGATCGTCAGTAGGCATGATGATAGTTCAAAGATAAGACGTGAGTAGAAATATGAAGAAAAGGGAGACAAAAATTGAAACAGTTTTGATGAAGGATGTCTGAGTCTCAGTAGGTTGGTCGGGTTTAGATCACGTCGGGGTCACCAGTGAAACGATGCTCTGCAAATGCGAGGGCGGATGTAGCAACAACATTGACAGCAATGATTAGTAGAACATAATGATAAAAAGTATGGGCCCAGGCCAAGATTTATACCGACTCGAGTGTGAATTTGGCGCATCTTCCCTCATCTTCTTCAACCAGGAAATGGACTTCATTGTAGCCTATCATGTACAAAAAAACATTATAATCAGATTCTCTGACCCCGAAAACCCCCACAAATACATAAAATGTTATCATTCTAGCCCTTTTCCTTTTGGAACTAATATTGACCTATAACTATCAGACGGCGGCCATTTTGGTTTTGACCAATATGACCAGTATGACAGCCCCAAGGAGATCTCAAATCGATGAAAGAACATCATAATCAGATTCTCTGACCCCGAAAACCCCATATATAGATAAACTTTTGACATACTAGCCCATTTCCTTCCATAACTACACTTGACTTGTAACTATGAGATGGCGGCCATTTTGGATTTGACCAATATGACCAGTATGGCAGCCCCAAGGAGACCTCAAATTGATGAAAGAACATCATAATCAGATTCTCTGACCCCGAAAACCCCATAAATAGATAAACCTTAAACATACTAACCCATTTCCTTCCATAACTACACTTGACCTGTAACTCAGATGGCGGCCATTTTGGATTTGACCAATATGACCAGTATGGAAGCAGCAGGGAGACCTCATATCGATGAAAGAACATCATAATCAGATTCTCTGACCCCAAAAACCCCATAAACAGAAAAACTTTTAACATACTAGCCCATTTCCTTCCATAACTACACTTGACTTGTAACTATGAGATGGCGGCCATTTTGGATTTGACCAATATGACCAGTATGGCAGCCCCAAGGAGACCTCAAATCGATGAAAGAACATCATAATCAGATTCTCTGACCCAGAAAACCCCATAAATAGATAAACCTTTAACATACTAGCCCATTTCCTTCCCTAACTACACTTGACCTGTAACTCAGATGGCGGCCATTTTGGATTTGACCAATATGACCAGTATGAAAGCCCCAAGGAGACCTCAAATTGATGAAAGAACATTATATTCAAATTCTCTGACCCCCCAAACCTCAGAAATATATAAATTGTTATGATACTAGCCCTTTTCCTTTTGAAACTACGCTTGACCTTTAACTCAGATGGCGGCCATTTTGGATTTGCCCAATATGGCGGTCACAGAGGGCGCCCTTCTTGGCGCCCGGCAGAAATCTTAATAGTATGGTATAAGCTACCTCTGGGCCAAATTTGGTGCTTTTAGAAGAATCTGCACCAAACGACCCCTATATAGCCCTAACAGCCCTGACTACAGGTTAAGGGACTTGTTCGTACTCCTTGTCATAATAAGACAATGTCGGAAAATAACAAAACGTGTCAGATAAAGTGACGGCCTACGTGCATGACGTGTCTGGGTACGATAAACATCAAAGGGGTGTCAGTGCCACTATTTGCATATTTCAAATCATGACCCCACGCATCCAATCAATGTAAGATGCTGTTGTTTGCAAAGTAAAATAATTATTACCTGATATCACTAAACAAGTTATAGGGCCAAAGTTTCGTTTTTTATGGTTAGATATTGATATTGACAACGTCACATGATAGATTTGATATCATGACGGTGTAAGCCTTTTGCTGAGTTGGCCATAATTATGTCTTCATTTTAAAGCGGAAGAAAAATCATCTAAAGCAGCAGATATTGTTTCGTTATATTCGCGCCTTGTTTCCTTTTAGTTTCCGTTTATATTGATCGATTTCGGCTTTCTGTTTCATTCTTGCGTTTTACTCTGATGAGTGCAAGTCGAAAAGCTTAAGTTAGAGCTCTCTTCAACGCTATTCTCCGATTTTGTAGTATACTAATCATCTGTTTTGGTTTTTTTAAGGCGTTAAGACCTATACCGATCATTACGCCTATGAAGGCATACTTAGCCCGAACGCGAGCAAAGATGCTGACAAATTCCATAACTAGTAGGGTAGGAAATTACTTGTGACAAGCTCGTGTCACAACTATCTCTCTTCTACTAGCTATGCGACAACCGAGCCAGTGCCATCATTACTTTACGTATTCAAACAAGTAGAGTTCCGATCAAATACATTTGTTTGGTGCACGCATCATGTATAACAAATTATCCTACTCTATCGTGTTAAATTATAAATTGACACACTTTATTAGCTATATGTTCATTATCATTATCAAATTTAGTATGTTGTCCTTGTTGTTATTAATATTATTGTGACAAGCTCGTGTCACAACTATCTGTCTTCTACTAGCTATGCGATAACCCAGCCAGTGCCATCATTATTTTACGTATTCAAACAAGTAGTTCCGATCAAATACATTTGTTTAGTGCACGCAATATGTTTAACAAATTATTCTACTCTATCGTGTTAAATTATAAATGGACACACTTTATTAGCTATATTTTCATTATCATTATCAAATTTAGTATGTTGTCCTTGTTGTTATTAATATTATAATCATTATCCTCATCATTACTGTTGTTCACACATTAAATCATGATGTACATTCTCAATATCAAAAAGAACTGTACATTATATTATGATGAAGCATTCTTTTTTTAGTAAACAGGTATACGTAGGCCTACACTATTTTCTGCGTGCGATCATTATAGGACGATTTTTTTCTTATGATGGATCAAAGTTCACCAAGAGACAGCGCGGGAAAATACACCTGTTTACTAGTTGTGGGGGGAAACCCACAGAACTGTAAAATACGTATTTTACAGTTCTGTTGGAAACCAATTTCGAAATAGTTCATTTTATGTGACTGCTGACTAAGGCATGAAGAATTGACTTTATGAAATTCGCTACTAACAATAGATCAGTTATGATTGAAAGAGAACGCTTCTTTCAACAATATGCTGTGTAAATTATAGGCGCGTCAGTTATAGCATGCAATACAGTAAAGATGCTGCGTCAAAGATTGATCATTAACTTGCTACTATTTAATGTAAATATTTAGTTGAGTCGATGGAAAGGAATTGATATAAGTTTACGTTTATATTAATAAGGCCGATGAAAGTTGATCTCATGGTTCTCGTCAGGCATTGTTGAGATTTTGATAAGGGATTTAGATCAACTTTCATCTTTCATCTGACTTTGATTTCATGTTCTCGCGGGCATATTTGGAATTTGAATGAGGGATTTTGATCCAAATTCATCTTTCATATACAAACCAATAGAACTTGTCGAGGGTATCGAGTCTTGTACATTATACATGTAACGCTCTTACACCAATATCATACTCCAATGACTATTTCTTCCAAATTTTCTGTGATATTTGGGTTTCTGTGACACCATCTTCATTTCATTTCATTTTCATTTATACTGTCTCGTTTCTGACTTAAACTTAAGGCCCTGTTTTATTATACTGGTATTAAATTATGAACTTGATGATATAGCGATATAGCCTACATCTTTCTTTGGCGTCTTCAGTCTGCTTCTTATTATTTATTCTTCTGCTCTTTTTTCTTGCTTGTTCTTCTTCTTCTATCTTCTCACAGGTACTTTCCTTCATATTCTTTTATTGTAAGTAGGTATCTTAACTTTCTTCTAATTATTATCTGACAATTCTTTTACCATTTCACCTCATTAAACTTAGCACTTTTGTATTGTACTCTCCTACACTCTTACCCAGTACCTTTCAAATGTCAAGGTTTCATCAAAATTATCTACACAAACCATCTTCCACTTGACAAGCAGTCTGCTTCCCTGAGTCACACAAAGTGAAAGAATCATTTTGACTGACATTGCGGCCAAAAGCGATCGATAAATAGTACAGATGAATTGCTGTCCTGAGCTAGTATATTGGGCAACGTACACAATGCACTGAACAGTTTAATACCCGTTAGCTCCCACCCGGTACGGTAGCGGGAAGCCGGAGTACGGCGTGAGGCAAAACATTCGCCCCGTGTCTAGCCGCAGACTATTCCTGGCCTACGCGATAGGCAGCTAAAGGAGCGGGCGGCATATTATGCCGCCCGCTACTTTAGACCAATCAGCGATCGACTTGGCAGACATCGCCATGGACGCGTGTCACATGGGCCACGCGCGGCAGCCAATCGAAAATATTGTTGATTTTTTGAGGCGGCAATTTCATATCTGGACTTTTTGACGCGGGAATTTCGTCAGCGATGAGTGTTGAACTTTTTTGGTGCGCGAGCAAAATTTGATGCGGGCGCTGACGAGAACCATGAGATCAACTTTCATCGGCCTAAAGAAACATTCCAGTCCGCATTTTACCACTAACTACGCTACTTTGAAATTTCTTTTAGCCCAAGTATGATATGAGGGAATTGACTCGGCATTTTACTTCTTTTCTTTTCAGATTATTTACAATGCCGCTTAACTTTCCGTTCTCCTTTAGAAATACATAATAGATGTGACCAGAATATAACCACAAAATCATTATCGATGGCTAGCCCATGGATGGATCTCCTTTAGTTCAAGGTGGTCACTGTCATTGTATCGCATGAAAAAGAAGAAGTTCAAAATCAATAGGAAAAATAAACATAATTTTTCTTACTTTTCTTTTGCCTTCTTCTTGTGAGAAGGTCCGGCTTTAGGTTCATCGGTTCTTTGCTTCCTATCTTCACCATTTCCACTTCATCAAGAGAAGAATAAACGATATAAACAATGTACATCAAATTTATTTCATTTCATTTCATTTTGTTTATTTCCATTTCCAACAAAGCAAAATAAAATACATGGGATTGCATTGTACATAACAATATAATTGTAATTGGTCCACATTGTACAACAGGCATGTAAACAGGTTGGTAATGGAGGGGACTGTATAACCATAAATTCATTATCGATGGCTAGCCCATGGATCTTCTTTAGTGCAAGGTGGTCACTGTAATCGTATTGCATGAAAAAGAAGAAGTTCAAAATCAATAGAAAGATAAATATAATTTTGTCTTACTTTTCGTTTGCTTTCTTCTTGTGAGAGGGCCCATCAGGTATATTGGTTCTTCGCTTCCTATCTTCATTATGACTTAATCAAGAGAAGAATAAACGATACAAAAATGTACATCAAATGTATTCGATGCCTGTATATAGCGCTTTGCAAGTCATATGTTTCTTTTCAGTGCAACACATTTCAGCTATCGTGGGTATTAGGTAAATTACATATCATCTAACAATAATCAGAAATCATGTTATTTATGACCCGGTGTTAGACCTTTTAGAGAGGTGTGTAAAGAGTAACTTCTGATTATAATCTACTAATTAATCATTACAATATTTATTGATTAACCAACATACACGGGCGCGCACGCACTCGTACACACAAACACACACACACAAACACGCGCACACAGCTTTGCCCTAGCTTAAGCAATTCTTCGATTGTCTAATTTTACTGAATATTTATGATCTCTGATTATTGTTCGATGATGTTCTTTTGACGCATAGCAGTATCATTACTACATTGCATGTTTTAACCGACGCGCCTCCTCAGTATGTGTATTTTAGAAAATTATGTCCAATTTACCGGTTCTGTATTGGCAAAAATATTAGTGTGTCCCTCAAAATCCCCCGCCCCCCCCCCACCCCCCCCCCCCCCGCTTGACCCCGGTGCCTCCACAGTGAACGCTGCACATAATATTATCATGATAGTTAAAACAAGAAACCAAATAACTTGTATACTACTGTAACATTCTTATTAATTTACAGGTGCAAGTGCCAATTTCGTCACCTCCCTAATCGTTCGATTCTTTTTTTCTTTTCTTTCAGGTGCAGCGCGTTTGACGAGTTCTGACCAGCCTTCACGTTAGTTACTTCTTTGTATTTGTTCATACTTTTCTAAAAGAAAACCATTGTGCCAACATGCATGTATCCTCTCAATGTACAATCTACATAAATTATCATGATTTTATGATAAAATCTAGCTCCCTTACTTCTGCTAAATTCTTATACAGATTTTGTGGTCTATGAATTTATCCTTGGACCAAAGAAAAAGTTTATTTTGTGTAGATATGGTAAGGGTGCACTTTGTTGCTTGGATGAACCGAGCTAATAAGGGTTGAAAGGTGATACTGGGGTAGATTTTTGTTATAATTATGTAAACATTACAGTACAAATTATAATTTTTAAGTTCGTACAAATGGAGGCGGTCTCAGGGCTAATGTACCAATTGACTTGAACAGAATTTGGTTTACATAAATTATAAATAAATGACAAAAAACATATATGAAATAAGACACTAATCTGCTTCATGACATTTACAAGAGTTTCATCCAAGAACATGACTGAGCCTTTCCAATTCCGTTTTATGCGTCAAAAGTACCAGCATCGATTGTTTTTCCACACAAGCTTATATTTATATCCGTCTCTAATAAGAGCATGAATTGTAAATATAGATCTGTCACCTATGATAACGTATTGTGAGTTGTGTTTAATACAAGAATCGTTCCTTGTATACCATTTCAATTGTCATACAAATCATACAAACGAAGGTAATTTGCTTTTGGCGTAGCTGTTCAAAAAATACATGAGCAAGATGTTGGATTTAGGCCTACATTGTTTATTTAATATTAATTATCTATTATAATCAAATAAATTCAAAAGGATGGACAATTGATGCTTGACCGTCTTTGCATTTTTTCTTATTTTCTCCATGTTACAGGTGGTGGAAACACTCAACCGGGCTCCATAACGATCAGTGCATCTGGAAGTGCGACCATCCAGAATAATACGGTTACTGGGCAGATTAACAACATTACTCATAATTAGAAAAATGGTAGCAGCCGACTAAATTGAATATAAATGTCAAAGAATTACTAGTCTATAGTAGCCAATACCAAATATTTAAAGCCCAACATGTTTCATACTTGCTATATCACACGGGGAACATTATTCTTTTCCTCAAAATTGTCATTTTCTTACTTAAAATAGATAAATAGAAGATTACATTTGATCTTCAACCGCTTTTCTTCCGTCAGACGTACACACTAAGAAAAAATGGTGCGAATATGCACCTTTAGGGGTTAAATCCTGCACCCTTTTTAAAGGTGCAATCCTACTCCCTTTAAAAGGGTGCCAGATTGAACCTTTTAGGGGACATTTTAGTACCCTTTATGGTTCAATCCTGCACCTTTAGGGGTGCAAACCGATGCAACACTAGCAGCACCTTAAATGGGTTCAATCCTGCACCCTTTAAAGGTACTATGTCCCTTTTGCAGCCAACCTCAAATTCTGTAGAACTTTGCAGGAATTATGAATATGTCATGTATGTCCTATCTGTGAAATTTAAACGTTAGCAGTGTCCTCATTTTCAAATTATGCAAGGAAACCCGTTTACTTGCTAGACTTTACTGTCAGACACTATTGAGTGACTGCCCTGGCTTTTTTTTTCTTCTTTGGTAATAACATACATGAAAAGAGTTGTAAAGGGTACATGAGCATTTGTCTACATCAATAACCCACTTCTTGTGATGGCCAAGATTAAACTGATTGAATCTTTGCGCAGCATAAAACGTATGACCATTCGGTACAATATAATTGTCTGAAAATCAAGACTATTACTTTTGGGCTCTATAGCCCTAAAGTCGATTTGACAACTAATAGTCGTTATTTTTCCACTTGAAGACATTTTCAAGCCCCACCTTTTTTAGGGAAGTTCTAAATTAGTATTATCTTTCAAATGCAGTTGGAATTTAACTTTTTCTTTTTTTCGGCCTGCAAATGGGACATAGTACCTTTAAGAGGGTGCCAGATTGCACCTTTTAGGAGACATGTTAGTACCCTTAATGTTTCAATCCTGCTCCATTAGGGGTGCAAACCGATGCAATATCAGCACCTTTAGGGGTTCAATCCTGCACCCTATAAAAGGTGCAATCCTGCACCCATACTGAATGCTCGTACACAAATACATATTAAACATGCATGTTGTTTCCTGGTTAGTAATCATATAATCAATATAGGCTATCTATTGCTAAATCGTGAATGTAGTTGTAACATGATCAGACAAAATAATCTAATGGTTAATGATTGCCGAATGAAAATACAAATCACAAAATTGATGTGCATTGTCACTAATTTGCTTAACAAATCATGATAAATGTATTTTTATGTGAACACGTGTAAAGTAATCATGAATATGCATGCAATATGCAAACTTTTATTTTGCACCCTTTTTTGCACTTTTTTTCTTAGTGTGTACTACATCTTTATCATGTAAAGACATGTTGATAAATAGAACAATTTTGATGTATATAGCAAATTACAATGACCTGAATATTTTTTTCTTCTCGATTTGTATAATTTCTTTCTCAGCTCTCGTGCCTCCATTAATATTCAATACCAAAGATTAGAGTTGTGATAGAGTGCCATGGGGCGCTTAATAATCATACTCACTAATGATTTTATTTAGAATTACAGTAATGTTTAGAGCAGGCTCGAGATCGTGTTTGATATAAAGAAAATAATTAGGGATTCAGGTCTGCCTGAATTATAACCAAGATGATTTGGGGAAATAAAATCATTCACATTTCATGAATCTGACAGGTAACATGTCAGAAATGGTCAGTTTCATTGTATTATGCGTAAATCATTAGTCCGGTAGTTTTACCGACTATGGACTTTACTCGAGAAAAAATCAAATAAAACACTTTTCTCTTGGCAATTGTCTACTTTTCTTCTATCATGACCATGTTGTGATATTACAGAACAAATTAAGGCATCTAAATGATGCTTCATTATCAGGGGGTCTTGTAATGTTCACATCCAACATTGCATGTTATCTGATTTTATTGTAGAATTTTGTTAAATACATTTTAATATTAAGAGTGTCTCTATTTGGAAATAAATATGCTTAATCTTTATAGAAGATAGTGGGTTGTACTGGGTCATATATTTATACTTTTTGCTATTATTCCTGGTTGTATCTTAGTTTGTTCCCAATAAAATCTTGTTGAAGAGATGTACAATGTAGTGTTATTTGGTTTGCTTTGAAATTTGTTTTGACGAGAATTTAAATAACGATGTAACTAATCGGCGGAGTATATTTTGTTATTTTCTATATAAGCGTTAGAGAGTGGTTGCCCTAGGGGTAGTTGTCCTAGGGGGTAGTTGACTGGGGGTGGTTATCCGAGGTGGCATGTCCAGGGGGTAGGTGTCCTAGAACCGCTCAGACAGCTCACACATTATCAGACCTGTGTGCTTTCATATCCGGACACCTACCCCCTGGACATCCACCCCTCCCCCCATTTGTAACCACCCGAGTCAACTACCCCCTTGGACAACAACACCCTAGGGGTCCTAGAGGGTGGCTGCCCTAGGGGGTAGTTGTCCAAGGGGGTAGTTGACTGGGGATGGTTATCCGGGGGTGGATGTCCATGGGGTAGGTGTCCTAGAACCGTGTGCTTTATCTTAGCAACGCTCACATTTCCCTCTGTTTTCTTTATCACGAACCATAATTAAACCAAATTTTTCCAAATTTGATATGCAGGCTGAACATGATAAGGTAATCGTTTTGTGTAATAACAGCATCATTATATGCAACATCTTGATTATGCAAAGTAGTGTCAAGTGTTCATATTTCTGTTTAATTTTTTTTCATGAGCTTTTTTTCTCTTTATTGAGATTCCAAAATTATGATGACATTAACATTTTTTTTTTAATGACATTTCAATTTTTTCTTCAAAAAAAGGATGAAGGTGCATGCTTTATTTATGGAGGATACGATCTAATTTTAGTCTAAATTTTCCGTAGACTCAACACATACACATAAACACACGCTTAGAAATCACAAAATAAATGCTACAAAATGAATTTTAATCCTTTGAATATGTCTTCTGTACCGGTAATCTATTTTCTCATTGACTTTCTATACTTAACAATAAAAGAATCAATTCATCACACATCGACTTACAATATCATATCGCATTATGTATTGTGTAATAAGAATATTTTATTTTGACAGAAAGAACTCTCAATCCAGAAGAAAGACACTATTTCTTGAAAAGATATAAAGAGCAAATTTGAATATTGCATTTAAAATTGAATAATGAGAGAGTAATATGAACAAAGATTAAACGAAAAAGAAGAACTTAATGAGAGAAAGAGAGTAAGAGAAAAAGACGTGGAAGTGATGGTGATGGTATTGTAAAAAAACTGAGTTCATTATAAACAACATAAGGAAACATTAGTTTGAACATATTTGTGGCTTACACCCAGTAAATAAGAAATTCCTCCCAGGAAGCATTACATTTATAAAAATAAAAAAATAAGGAAACATGTATCTATCATTACAAAACTTAGAGATTCAAAAGACTATGTATGCTTTTAATCCATCCCTCATTATTCAAGTCAGCTTGTTCAATGAATGGATAGATGCATGCATGCATGAATGAATGGATGGATGGATGGATGGATAGATGAAGACTCAACAATACTACGCAAGTTTCCCCCTTTTGGTTTGAGGATTACAAAGTTACCAAAATCATTTAGATACAAAAAAGTAATTAACAACATCATAAAGGACCATACCTGAATACCAAAATATATATTGGGAGATCGATTATGAGTTTGCTGTACAATGATGGCACAAGAGGCAAGTTCAAACTATATAGTCACATATTATAAAGGCTGGGAAATACACCTTTTTAAAAAGGATAGTTCTCGGATTATATAAAATTAATTTTTACCATTTTACATGGAGTCTGATAAAATCATTTATCAGCGTTGTCTTTTAAAAGTTGGTCAAGTCTATGATAACGATCTCATTATTTCAGTCACACGTTTAATAGAACTTTACCAAGCATTACACAAAATAGACTAATATTCCAAATGAGGCTTAGGCTGAAGCAAACACATAATTATTCGTATTTGATGACACTACAGGAACTATTAGGACATTGATTCAGCTCCTCAAAATATCATAAACATATCTCAGAATTCATAAACATGTGTTTCTGGCTATGAAATGACTCAAAATTTGATCCAAAACAGTCTTAAAGAGTCCTCACTAATTTGTACCATGTGCAATACCCTACCAAGTATCTATAGTGCAGTAAAGTAGAACCTTCATTTTAAAGAATACTGTTATTATGACAAACTCCAGTTATAACAAGGCAATTTTGCATGTCCCCCTTCTCTAAATATACTATTGTTTTTTTAACCTTGGTATGATTTTGGAAATTCACATAACCATGCATGGATGCACAATTTTTTTTAGCATGAATGAACTTAGATATTTATTTAGAAATAATTATGATGTCCACTCGAGCGTATATACGGCTCAAGACAACACACCACTCTGTTTGGGATATCTTTGACCACAACTCTTTTTTTATCAACTCGGTCAGTTTCACTGTTAGACAACGCAAATGAAAATTAGGAATTCTCCTCTTTAAATAAGTAACAAACAATTAAGTAAATTAATTACTGAAAATGAAACACACATCGTACACAACTAATATAGTGAAAATTTTATTATCAAAGTATAAAATTCGTTAGTTATGACAGTATATCGCAATGATCAATGTTTGCATCAAATATGTTTTGAACTACGCTTTTACTTTCGCACATGCACTTGCTTCCTCATTCATGATTTCCATGTCAGTGGTTACATGAACCATGCGTGGGTAAACGAAGCAGAGTTCAAAGTGCAGTGGCGGGGAAACATAATCACAATACCAGTAGTCCTACACGATGAATCAGAGTGATTGTCACAATCATATTCGGAGAGTCTCTCACATGCACGTGGACGGACAGATCTGAGAGTAAGGATTGTTGTTGTTTTTAATACATTCAAACCTACGTTGATATTGGATTCAATTTATTCTTGATAATTATATATCCTGTAGGCTACTTCTGGTATATTTCGCATACTGGAAAACCGTAAAGAATAATTGTCACAATCATATTCGGAGAGTAGCATGCACGTGGACGGACAGATCTGAGTGTAAGCATTGTTGTTGTTTTTAATATTTTCAAACCTACGTTGATATTGGATTCAATTTATTCTCGATGATTATATTATACTCCTGGTATATTTCGCGAATTGGAAGAGCGTAAAGAAGTATGATACATTTGCATGGAATTATACCATGCGGCACATGTTACAGAGTGACTCATTTATAACTGCATAGCTAAAAATGAAAATCGATTGCTGTGTTTCTGAGTAGGCAAATTTGGTTAAATTTGTAAAGGGGGCGGGGGATCAGGGGGGTATACAAGTGCAAGCATTGATCCTTTTCCAAAAGTGTATATCTGATATACACTGATATGCTGATTCAGCGTTTCTTCACAATGCGAATTTGTATAGGCCCTAATCTTAAACTTTTAAAATGCCGCTCAGGTATGCCTTTTTTATTTATTTTTCCAATTTAGAGGACAAACAACAACAACTACAACAACGACGACAACAACATCAGCAATGGCAGGTGGTATTAGGGATGGAAAAGGTGAGACATTAACTTTAATATACAGTGAATTCATTAAGGTAATGATGGTTTAACTTGATAACAAAGAGAAATTGAAAGGAATGATGACTGAATGCAAAATACCAATTAAAATAATGCTATTAAATACATAGGATGATAAAGTTCTTTCTAGGTACAAATTTCAATTACTACTTATTCAACGAACTTACAAACTTAGTCCACAACAAACGGTAAGCATGCATCCAATAGCCTCTTCGTCTTCTGCCTGCCCTTTCAGGCGCGGATCTACGGGGGGGGGGTTTAGGGGGTTTAAACCCCCCCCTTGGGCGGCCCAAAAAAAAAAAAAAAAAAAAAAAGGGAAAAAAAAGAGAAAAAAAAGAAAAAAAAGAAAGAAAAAAGAACGCACGCTGGAGAGAAACCCTTTCAAGTGCAAATATTGTGAGAAGATATTCAACTCATCTGGTAACTTAACCAAACACATGATAACTCTGGATATAACTGTGTATTTAACTGTTACTTGATTTAAAAAGACGTTATCATGCACTGCTTTTTATGGTCTCCATTGTGTTAATAGATGCCAGGAAAACATCACTTACGGGGTTCAAATAAACACCCCCCAAAAAATCGGCTCGCCGCTTCGCGGCTCGTGGACGATGCTCCGCATCGTCATTATTTTATTTAACTGTTACTTGATTTAAAAAGACGTTATCATGCACTGCTTTTTATGGTCTCCATTGTGTTAATAGATGCCAGGAAAACATCACTTACGGGGTTCAAATAAACACCCAAAAAAAAATCGGCTCGCCGCTTCGCGGCTCGTGGACGATGCTCCGCATCGTCATTATTTTGGTCAAACCCCCCCCTTAGCAAAAAGCTAGATCCGCCCCTGCCTTTATCCCATGCTGCTTTATTTCATGTTCGTTAATGTTTCCTTTCTTTTATATCATGTCACAGGCAAAATTCTTAAAAACACTGATCCTCTGTTTACCGAAATTGCTGAAAACTACCCATCCGGCAATTATACGTCATTCTGCAATGAGTTTGGAGTTAGCTTCAACTTAGCTAAGCAAATATTAAGAATTGAAAACATGGGAAATCAAACGGCAGCCTTGAAACAAGTACTAAATAAATGGTTAAGCAAGGGAGAAGACGTGACCAGAGAAAAGCTTGAAACGGCTCTCACAAACGCACAAACGGGAGGACTCGTAAGCATCGTCAAGAAGAACTTTGCAAAATGTGAGTATGCCTATAATAATCTCTAGCCCTATGGTTGGGACTATATTCAATTTTTGACTAACCGTCCTCCGTGAGAGTAGCCGTATCTTGATTACAAGAATTTCATCGTGACTTTCATCAACCATTTCACTCTTAACTGAGTTAAAGGAAGATTTAAAAAATGGAATACAAATTGTAAGGTTTATAGGACAGCTTCAAACAAGTTAGGATTCAGAGTTGTCAGATAGCCGAAGGGTGATTGATTCACTAGATTCACTTATTTCAAATTATGTTCCTCTATTTTCATTTACTCACGTTTTCTTTTTAAATTTGCTAAAATTTTAATTACATACTACGATAATAAAATATGTTTCAGTGAACTCTCAAATATGCTATTATGTCAAATATTCATAATTTTTGTGTGAAGCTCTTCATTAGTCGTTCTTTTATTGAATTTTTAGTTTATTAGTTATGTAAAGCAATAATATTTTGCCTTTTATCATTAGGTTCTTTCTTCTTTTCTATGTTAAATTTATTTCTTTTTTTTGCAAACAAAAATAGATGCGGTAGAGGAAGAATCAGCTGAAGGTAATTGAAACAATTTTTTTTTTTAAAGCCCGTTACTTGGAATTTCATGATCCTTTTTGTGAAATTAATATGATCATACTCCACATAGAAAAAATAAACATGAAAATGTTAACGATTTTGCCACCTGACTGTACTGAGTTCCATATGATGTTGTAAATCTAAGGGAATTAAGAAAAGGTCCTGGCTTTTGTGAAAAGAAGATCACAAGGATGGGGAGGAAGATTTTGATTAATTTTCCATACAGCCTTGATAGTTATAGCAAAGGTAATTGTTTGTAAAAGAAAAATGTAAAGGCTATAACAAATGATGTCATAATGGGAAAAAGGGAATGTACGTAATAAAGTACAAAGATACAAACAATAATGGCTATAAAGTGAGGGTATGCTAGAAGTTGGTCGCAATATGGAATATAGGTTATGTTTTGTTTTTCCCATTTTTTCAAAATTACTTTCTAAGCCATACCTTGCGTTCTTTCAGGAGATGGAAGTGATGTCCAGGCTAACAACCAAGCCCCAGCATCCAGTGCTGGACAAAACATCACTCTGACAGGCAAAACTATCAATGTGACTAATAACTTTGGCACGTAAGTGAGAGTACTATGTGATAAAAAGAACTTATATAGATGTTGTATCGTTTGTTCTTTTTTATTTTTCAAACTAGGATTGATTCAAAAATAAGAAGGAACTCCTGAGCATGAGTTTCAGATATAAATATAACCATATTAGTTTCAGACATATCTTTAATGTAACGACACGTTATGTTGACGAGAAATGATATTCACAATACATAAGGTGTCCAAAGAATTATTATGCTATTATGATAAGTTATACACCTTTTAAAACGGTGTGTAAAGAGTCACTTCTGATTATATTCTACTAATTAATCATTACAATATAATTGATTGATTAACCAATACCTTTTGATTAACCTTTTGAATATCTATATATTAATTGTCTAATTATTGTTGGATGATATTATAATGTATGTAAAGAAGATTCAAAGCCTCTTTCATTTATCTTACTCACAATAACTGTAATATATTGCACTGAAAAAACCTCAAGATTTGCAAAGTACAATGCAATCCCATCTATTTTATTTTATTTTGTTGGAAATGGAAATAAACAAAATGAAATTAAAAGAAATAAATTTGATGTACATTTTTATATCGTTTATTCTTCTCTTGATAAAGTGGAAATGGTGAAGATAGGATGCGGAGAACCGATGAACCTGAAGCCGGACCTTCTCACAAGAATAAGGCAAATGAAAAGTAAGACAAATTATATTTATTTATTCTATTGATTTTGAACTTCTTCTTTTTCATGTGATGCAATGACAGTGACCACCTTGAACTAAAGAAGATCCCTGGGCTAGCCATCGATAATGATTTTGTGGTTATATTCTGGTCAAATCTATTATCATTTCTAAAGGAGATTGACAATTTAACCTTGTAAATAATCTGGAAAAAATGAAAAATAAAATGAGTCTATTCCCTCACGTCGTGCTTGGGCTAAAAAAATGTCCAAACTAGCGTATAGTTAGTGGTAAAATGCGAGCTTGAATGTTTCTTTATATACGCAAACTTATATAAATTTCTTTCCATCGGCTCAACTTAATATTTATATTAAATACTGGCAAGTTAATGATCCATCTTTGACGCAGCATCTTTACTGCATTGCATGTTTTAACCGACGCGCCTATAATTTACACAGCATATTGCTATAAAAAGCATTCTCTTTCAATCATAACTGATCTACTGTTAGTAGCGAATTTCGTAAAATCCCTTCTTCATGCCTCGGTGGTCACATAAAATGAATTATCTCGAAATGGGTTATCCCCAAACTTGGAGCTAGTAAACAAGTGTAATTTCCTGCGCTGTCTATGGGTGACCTTTGATCCGTCATAAGAAAACAAAAATCGCCCTATATTGATAGCGTGCAGGAAATATTAAATACGTATAACCTGTTTGGTGTGTACTAATATAAATGCTCATCATGATTTAATTGGAAAGCAAGCCCTGTGGCTTGAATGGGACCACCCTGTTTTATAAAGAAGACATGAATAAATAAATATCATCAAATATTTCGGAACCTATCGATTTGTTTTCTGAAATATTAAAAATGTGATTACAATCGTAGTTTATATTTGGGATATCGTAAAATTTCTTAAATACGATATGAGGTGTAAATAATCTAATCGTATATCACTCCCATATTATTTTACGAAATCTAATTTTGTATTACGATTTTGTTATGTAATGATAAGACTTTACTGTTGTAATCACCTTTCTCCACAAGCTTTTCACATTGTGGTATTATATATTGATCTAAGATGTTTAATTGTTGAACTTATTGTATTCTCTAAAGGTTCGTGAATGATTAATATCAATTGAATCGAATTGATCTGAAAATGAATGGAATAAACATGTAAATTGCTCCATGTTTCAATCAAATCAACAATCATGATAATCAGCAATCCAATTTTGTTCAGTTTAATTTTTATATCTTTCATTACCTGCTTTTTCTCGACTTTTTTCTAAACCTCAACGTGCAAAATGGCATTCATATTTAATCAGCCAAGGAATTGATAAAATCTTTTTCTTTTGTATTTAGGACAACCTCTTCCAGCACCATGTCTATGACCAAACAACATCGAAAGATTTTCAAGGAGAGTGCTCCTGACCTCGTGGACGATCTAGATACTGACGATGTACTACCACTCCTGTTAAGGGATGAAGTAATCACAACGGCTGATGCCGAAAAAGTAAACAAAAAATCAACCAGGAAGGAGAAAGTCGATGCCCTCTTAGATATCTTACCAAGACGAGGAGATAGAGCCTACGCATCCTTCATGGACAGCCTGAAGGAGACCCCAGGTTCGGGTCATCTCTATGAGTCGATGAAGAAATGTGAAGAGGCGTTTCAAGAGCAAGACGTGCCTACTAGTCAAGGTAAAAGTTCCTTCTTTGATGTTGGTTTGTATTGAGTGGTAGCATTGGAGAGTGTATTTTAGAGGGCTAATTAATATTATCAATTTTCCAGTTCTGTATACACAGCGCACAATGGCGCATAATTATCATGATAATAACAAGAAACCAAATAACCTGTACACTACTATAATATGCAGTCTCCTTATGTACAGATGCAAGTACCAAATTCGTCAACTCCCTAATCGTTCAATACTTTGTTCCCTTTCTTTCATGTGCAGAGCCTTCGACGAACTCCAACCAGCCTTCAAGTTAGTTACTTCCTTGTATTTTTCATATATATTTTTGGAAAAACCATTGTATATATATTGTATATGTATGGTCAATGTGCAATCTACGTAAATTATCATCTTTTTGTAATAATATCTAGCTCCCTTGTCTTGGCTAAATTCTTATACAGATTTTGTGGTCTATATGACTATAACCTTGGACCCCCCCCCCCCCCCCAACAAGTTTATTTTGTGTAAATATAGTAAATGTGCACTTTGTAGCTTGCACGAACTAACTTAGGGTTGAAAGATGATCCCGGAGTAGATCTTTTTTATGATCAAACATTACATTGCAAATTATCCCTTTAAGTTTGTTAAAATGGAGGCGGTCTCAGGACTTACTTACCAAATGACTTGAACAGAATTTGGTTGAAATAGGGAGAAATAAATAGCAAAATAACATGTATGAAATAAGACACAAATCTACTATATAACATTGACAAGAGTTTCATCAAAGAACATGACCGATGAGCTTTTTCCATACATTTTATGTGTCTAAAGTACCAGCATCGATTGTTTTTCTACACAAGCTTATATTTTTGATAGTCTAGCATGAATAGAAAATATAATTGAATCTGTCACCTATGATAACGCATTGTAAGTTGTGTTACGAGAATTGTTCCTTGTAACATTTGAATTGTCACACAAACAAAGCTAATTTGCCTTTAGCGTAGCTGTTCATGAAAATCATGAGCAAGATGTTGGATTTAGGCCTTAATTGCTTATTTAATATTAATCATCTATTATAATCTAATAAATTAAAAAAGATGGACAATTTTGATGCTTGACCGTCCTCATACATTTTTCTTATTTTCTCCATGTTACAGGTGGTGGAAACACTCATTCGGGTGGCATTACGATCAGTGCATCTGGAAATACGAACATCCAGGGTAGTACGTTTACCGGGCAGAATAACACCTATAATCTAAAATAGGAAAATGGTGGCAACCGACTTTAAATACAAAATATATACTGTCTTGAGAGGTTCTGGTTGAAAATATCGGCAAGAGGTGACTCCAATAGTATTATTTGCTGAGGGGCGCAGCCTCGAAGCAAACGGTACTATTGGAGTCACTGAGGTCCATATTTGTAGCCAGTACTTCGAAAAGAAGGCAGGGTATATATTTTTTTTCAACTCCCAAATAGTACTCCCACATAGTACTTTTTCAGAGCAACCTTAAAATGGTGGAAATATTTCTGGTCACTTGAAGAGCTCTTAACCAATAAAAAAACATCATTTATAGAAATGACATGAATACTTATTTTCTAGTTTTGTATAATATTTACTCTGCTCTCGCTTTCATTAATATTCAATACCAAAGGTTAGAGTTTGATAAAGTGCCAGTGCATAAATCATAATCATTGAAGCACTCATTGTGTTATTTAGAATTAGAGTAATGTTAAGAGCAGGCTCGAGATCATATATCAAAATCACTGTGTATAAAATATAAAGGAAACTAATTGTGATTTATATCTGTCTGTATTATTACCGAGATGATATGGGGAAACTGAATTCATTACATTTCATGAATCTGTCAGACAACTTACCTGTCAGTTACTCGAGAAAAGAAAATCAAACAAAATACTTTTCTCCTGGCGATTGTCTAATATCCTTATTATCATGACCGTGTTTTGATATTACAGAACAAAGGTATCAAAATGACAACTCATTATCAGGGGGTCTTGTAATGTTCACATTCAACATTGTAATCTGATTTTATAAATATTATTTTTTTTGTAAATATTATTTGATATTAAGAGTGCCTCTATTCAATTTGGAAATAGATATGCTTAATCTTTATAGAGTGTGGTCGGTTGTACGAGGTCATATATTTATACTTTTTGCTATTATTCGTGGTTGTATATTAGTTTGTTCCCAATAAGGGCCCCGTCGCATAAAACTTACCATTGATGGTTACTTTGCCATCAATGGCAACTACCATGGTAACAGGGGTCAACAGCCAATCAAAATCAAGGTTTCCATGGTAGTTACCGTTGATGGCAAAGTTACCATCAATGGGGTCTACAATGTAGTATTAATTTGGTTTGCTTTGAATTAAAATTTGTTTTGACGAGAATTAAAATAACGATGTAACTAATCGGCAGAGTATATTTGTAATTTTCTATAAGCGTTACATTAGACTGCCCACACTAAATTAGACCTGTGTGCCTTATCTAAGAACATGCTCACATTTCTCTCTGTTTTCTATATCGTGAACCATTAAACCTAAATTCTCCAAGTTTAATATGCAGGTTGTATATGATAATATAATCATACGTAATAACAGCAACATTATATGACGACATCTGACTTTGTATTTTAAGGTCAAATGTTCATATTTCTGTTATATTTTTATTATGAACTTTTTTTTTTCTTGTATGAGATTCCAAAATTATGATAACATTTAAATTACCCTCCACATATTTTTTTTTAATGACACTTTTCTTTTTATTTAAAAAATAAGACGTGCGTGCTATATCTTAGGAGGATACGATCTTACAATCTTTTTTAGTCCAAAATTTCCATAAACTCAACACTTACACTTACACCCACACCCACACACACACTCTTGAAATCACAACGTGAATGCTACAAAAATGAAGCTTATCCAGCCTTACTACAGTGTGAGTCAAAACAAGTTTACACCTAGAAAAATTGCTAATTTAAAAAGAAGTCATAATAACTTAATTTTCATAGATGATTTTTAAAATAATTAGCAATTTTCTAGGTGTAAACTTTTTGTTTGACTCACACGGTATATCTCGTTTTATGTACAACTAACTTCAATTTGCTTGTAAACTGAAAATTAGTGACATAATTGCTAATAAGTTTCTAACAACTTGGCTTAGTGTCATCTCGCAATGTTGTGCTTTTCTTTTTCCCCCAGAATTACTCTCTTTCTGTCATGAAACCAAATGTACATGATGCCCAAATCGATGTTAGCGTTTTTTCGTTGTTGATGCTGTTGAATCGTAATAGGAGAACTGTCTGTCCTACTTACAAATAGGGCGTGGGTCATATAGAAATAATCAGTGTTGTATATCTATGTTCATTGTTTGTAATGCTATCATTATTTGATGATTAACATTGAACTAGAAAATTTTCTTGTACTATTGTTTGCCCTCTTTCTATTTGTAATCTGACCTTGTAATCGGGAATAAAGAAATTACTCAACACGAAAAAACTAAACAAGTGAGGGAAGGAGAGATGAACAGGTAGTTAGATAGAGATAGATAAAGAAAGAGAATGGGAGAGAGAGAAATAGAGCAAGAGAGAGCGATTAAAGGAAGAGAGAGAGAGAGAGAGAGAGGGGTATGAAGGAAAAAAGATAGAGTAATTTTGTGTAGACACCTTACATGCAGAGAAAAAAAATAGAAATATGATGACGTTGATAATGATAACAATTAAGATGATGAGTTCTTCCCAAATCTGCTCGGCAGGACTCTCACAATTACAAATAAATATATAGATTATATATAGTTTAAAAAAAAAAAATATTTTTTATAATAATACAAAATATATATATTCACCACTTTCCGTAAAGCTACCGATTTGTCCTTCCTCTTCTCTTTAGGTATTTATTATATTTGTGACTTCTTTCTTTCTCTCACTCATTCTCTCTCATTTTTGTCTTGCTATATTTCACAATCTGCAGTTATCTTTATATCTGGCGGGGAAAAAACAGCTTTTTAATAACTTGGGTGGTTAAAGAGAGTTCTAGGATCATATCAAATGAATTTCTACCATTAAACATTGAGTCTGATAAAACCACGTATCAGTGTTGTCTTTTTAAAGTTGGTCAAGTCCATGACAATGATCTCATTATTTCAGGAACAAGTTTAATATATAGTTACCAAACATTACAAAAGGAGAACATACCTGAATGTATGCCCCTGAATCATAATAAAAAGACTAATTCTAAATGAGGCTCAGACTGTATATGAAACACATAATCTTATTTGATGAAACTACTGGAATGATTAGGATATTGATTCAGCTACTCAAATATCATAAACATATCTCACAATTCAGAAACAAGTGTTTCTGCATGCTATGAAATGACTCCTAGAGAATTTGACAACAAATATTTCAATTTGCTCTTAAAAAGTTCTGACTATTTACCATGCATAATACCCTACCAGGTATAGTGCAGTAGAGTAGAACCCTCGATCAGTTTAAAGAACACTGGTAATAGTTTCAATATAACAAGACAATTCCCTAATGGTCCCAAGGAGTTTACTATGACAAGATTTCAATGTACTAAGTTCTAATGTAGTATGTACATTCTTAATAATGTTGGTCAAGGTTATGACTACACTAACACTATTTCAGGTATAGAGCTTTCAAGTGAGAAAATGTAATGAACAACTTGGACCAAGAGAAAGGTTGACAGTTGTATTAAGTTAGATTATAAGAAACAAGGAACGTTTATCGCTCTGAGACAAGCTAATAGCCATGGTAAGCTATAGGCCTGCAATAGAGGAACCGAGATATTTTATGTTAACAATGATGTGGTATATATTATCTGTTATTATAATAAAATAGGTTATCATGGTAAGTTAATGTTCAATATTTTGACGCAGTATCATTACTGCATTGCATGTTATAACTGACGCGCCTATAATTTACACAGCATTCGGTTGAAAGAAGCATTCTATTTCAATCATAACTGATCTATTGTTATTAGCGAATTTCATAAAATCATCTCTTCGTGCCTCGGTGGTCACATAAAATGAATTATATTCCACATACTAAGAATCTTGCTCTATACGATTTGTCAAAAGTAAATCACGTGATGAAAGATAGTTCGCCCATTATTGATGGGAGAAGCAAAAAGTTCGTAACACTGTGTAGATAGTACTACTATCTACACAGTGCAACGCACTTTCACTGAAGATAGAGGTACTATCTACACAGGGCAACGCACTTTCACTGAAGATTATCCAAAAGCGCACTAAAACAGGCGTAATCAAGCGCGCATTACCAATGAGCGCAATTAAAGCAAATACATGCGCGCACTGTACCCTCAATTCTATTCTATTCTATTAGGCTATAGTTCATCCAGACGTTGGACAAAGCCCTCCTCATGAAATTTCCATTCTCTTCTGTCTCTAGCTGTCCTAGTCCAAGCGGCCGTTCCCATGTATGATGTTAGGTCATCTCTCCATCTTCTCTTCTGCCTTCCTCTTCTTCTCTTTCCCACCCTTGGTTGCCATTCTGTTAAACGATTTGTCCATCTATTGTCCTGCAGTCTTGCTACATGCCCAGCCCATCTCCACTTTGATTCTCTTACTTTCTCCATGATGTCTTTAACCTTTGTTTTCTGGCGTATGACTTTGTGGTTGATTTTGTCTCGCAGAGATAAATGCGACATCTTTCTCTCCATAGCTCTTTGAGTAGTCACAAGCTTCTGTTCTAGATCCTTTGTCAATGACCATGTTTCTGATCCATATGTCATAGTTGTTAGAATGCATTGGTTGAACATTCTTCTTCTTAGTGACATGGGTATGTTTTTATCGGTCAACATGTCTTTGTATCTTCCAAAGTTCATCCATCCTGCTTTTACTCTCATCATAACTTCTTCTTTTGTGGTGTCCTCCATTTTCAAAGTTTGTCCCAGATACTTGTAACTGCTCACTCTCTCTAACGTTCGACCTTCTATCTCGATGTTTTCATCTGTGTCATAATTAGTCATATATTTAGTTTTCTCTTTGTGCATAGTTAGGCCAATACGTTTGCTCTCCCTGTTGAGACCTTTCAGCTGGTCTTCCAAGTCTTTGGTTGATGTTGAGATCAAGGCCACATCATCAGCAAATCTTAGATCAGTAAGCGTTTCCCCATCAATGTTTATTCCTCCATTTAAATGCGACTTTTTAAATACTTCCTCTATAGTGGCTGTGAATATCTTTGGAGATAATGTGTCTCCCTGTCGGACTCCCCTCTGGATCTTGACCTCCCTTGATACCAGGGGCGGCGATCCCGGGGGGGACGGGGGGACACGTCCCCCCCCTCGATTTTTATAGGAGGGGATCGTCCCCCCCGGAAAATTTGAAAAAGTGCAAAAAAATAATGTACAACAAATACTGACTAAAGACTTCAACACACTATTAGGCTTTGGAGGGCCCAAGAGTGCAGCGTTTAGACAAATACAAATGCAAAAATCTCCTGGCTCGGGAGCTATGCTCCCTCGCATAACATCCTTCAAAATGTACAAGTAAATATTGTAGAAAA
This sequence comes from Strongylocentrotus droebachiensis, assembly GCA_035222895.1. Classification (NCBI taxonomy): domain Eukaryota; kingdom Metazoa; phylum Echinodermata; class Echinoidea; order Camarodonta; family Strongylocentrotidae; genus Strongylocentrotus; species Strongylocentrotus droebachiensis. Next base: position 53,799 of record JAVYIG010001680.1, on the reverse strand, counting down.
GTGAAGTGTGAAAAGAGTACATTGTTTGTTTTCGTACTATAGTTTTGTTTAAGTTTAAGTTTAATATAATTTTGTAATACAACAAAACTTCAAAACATGTGAGGGGGTACTCACTTTCGTCCCCTTCACCCCTCTCATTCACTATGCTCACTCACTCGGGCTTGGGGCAGTCCCCCCTCCCGATCAAATGTGAACGTGGTTTATTTCTAATTCGATACCAGTGACTAATTTACAAATGTTGCTGAAATGGCATGGTAATTCCCTGAGCTTTCGGGGGCTCTGTCCCCTGTAGCCCACCAAGGGCCCTTAGGTGGGCCCCTGGTTGCTCAGCTGACCATAAAAAAATGCCTAAAACACCTGAGCTTCCGGGGGCTTCGCCCCTAGATCACACCAAGGGCCTAAGACGGCCCCTGGATGCTCACCTGATCGTAATTTAATGCCTAAAACCGCTGAGCTTCTGGGGGCTTCTCCCCCTGGACCCCACACCGATTAGCGACCTCCATGCAAGTGTCACAATTAAGGTACCAAAATATGCTCATCTGACCCTTATTAAATGCCTAAAAACTCTAAGCTTCATGGGGCTCCGCCCCTTGACCCCCGCCGGGGGTTTGCCCCTGGACCCCACGCCAATTTATGCCCCACTTGCTTTGCTCTATCTGATCGCAAATACTTTAGCCCCCCCCCCCCCCCCACTCCCACTTTGAAAAACGTTCCGCGGCGCCTGCATGTAACATGTAAGAACGGTGATGATGGGGATTTTTTTTCTACCCTTTTTTTGCTTATTACGTCACTCCTCCCTCGTTCCTCGCATTTCGTCCCCCCCGCGCATGAAAAGAAATCGCCGCCCCTGCTTGATACATCATTATCAATGTGAATTCTGGCTACTGCGTTGGTGTAAATATCTTCCAGGATGCGCACATACCCTTCTTCAATGTTAATCTTTCGTAGGGCATCAAACATGTCTGTGTGTTCGATGGAATCAAACGCCTTCTGGTAGTCTACGAATCCGAGGCATAGTTGAAGTTGGTACTCATTTGCCTTCTCAATTAGTTGATTTATAGCTTGTAGGTGGTCTGTTGTTGAGAATCCAGCTCTAAACCCTGCTTGTTCTCTGGGTTGATTTGAGTCCAATCTATCTTTGATTCTATTTTGGATTACTTTGGTGAAGATCTTGTACAGATGAGATAGAAGGCTGATAGGGCGATAGTTTTTGACATCAGCTTTGTCACCTTTCTTGTATAAAAGAATTATTTTTGCCTCTTTCCAAGTGGTTGGAATCTGTTGCTTTTCCAATATCTGGTTGAATAGTTTCAGTAACTGTGTGATTGTCTCCTCCCCTCCTTGTTTGATAATATCACTTGTTATTTCGTCATTTCCCGGTGCCTTGTTATCCTTCATACTGTTTACAGCTTCCTCAACTTCTCTCTGTAGTATTGGCGGTATGTCTGATTTTCTGGATGAGATATCTATATGATCCTTCGGTTGTTTTTTCGTTGAACCATAAAGTTCCTGGTAGAAATCGGCGCATATTTCTAGCAGTTCCGATCTGTCAGAAGTTATATTTCCATCTTGTTTCTTCAGTTTGCTCATTCTGGACTTTTTGCTTGCCATCTTTTGTATTGTTTTTGGTCCCCTTCCGCTTTCTAGAGTTTCCAAAATGAGTTTAGAAGTTTTTCGTCTGTTTCTTTGGCGTCGTTTCTTTTTCACCAATTTGACTATTTCTGCATACTCCACTTTTTCTGTTGTTGTCTTGGATTCTTTCAGTCGTATTTCCTTTCTTCTTTGATCTAGTTCCTCTATTTCTTTGTCTTCTTCCGATCTTTCTTTTCTCAGTTGGGGCTACAGATTTGGCTTCTTCTAGCATTGCTGATGTCACCATATCGCATCGCTCATCAATGTCCATATCCTCCAACTCTAATCCATCAAAGCAGTTGTGAAGCTTTAGTTGGAATTCTTCTTTCTTTCCCTTCAGCTTCATGATGTTAATCCGTGTTTTCCTCTTATTTTGAATGAATCTAAGCCTGGCTAGTTTCTTGTTGATGCTTATATTGACTCTTACCATTCTATGATCACTTGCAATATCTAAATTGGTGATGACTTCACAGTTCTTGACTATCCCTCGCTGGTTACTAAGTATGAAATCTATCTGGTTTTTAGTAACTCCATTTGGACTCTCCCAGGTCCAGTAACGACTCTTGTGTTTCTTAAAGTATGTATTGGTCACTTTAAGTTTATGTTCCATTGCAAATTCTATCATCCTTTCACCTCTCCTGTTTCTTTCTCCGTAGCTGAATGATCCCATGATGTTTTCTTCCCCTTTCTCACGTTGTCCGATTTTCGCGTTGAAGTCACCCATAAGTACTGTGTAGGTACCCGAATTGTCTGTAATGGCCTTATTGATATCTTCATAGAATTCCTCCACTGTTATATCATCATAATCACTTGTGGGTGCATAAACTTGTATGATGCACATCTCATCCTTTCCCGTCAATTGTATTTTCATGGCTGCTACCCTGTTTGAATAGCTTTTAACTTCTTTCACATAGTCCTTAAATTTGTTATGGATTAAAAATCCAGTTCCTTTTGCATTTTTGTCATCCTCTGTTTTTCCCCTGTTGTAGAGCCATGTGCCTCCTTTAAGTTCTGTCAATCCTTCTCCTCGTCTCTTCGTTTCAGCAAGCCCGATGACGTCCCATTTGAATCCCTCTAGTTCATCCAACAAACTTTCTAAACTTTCCTCGGTTCTCAAGGTTCTAACATTGTATGTACAAATATTTAGTTCAGATTTTTGGCCAGTTTTATTGCATCCCTCCATCTTACAGCTTCCATTTGGCTTTGACTGCAAAACTTCATCAAAAGAATCCTCTTCAATGCGTTTACTGGTCAATTTGCAACTCTGAGTGTTGCGCCCGTTACGGCCATGGGCTTTACGGCCTCCTTTAAGTTGTCTTTCCATAATTGTCATGAGGGTTTTTTGCCATATACTGACGCGCTGGCAAGGCGTGTTGTCAGTAGGGGAAGCAACTGCTGAATGTAGTGAACATAATATATCTGCAGTCCTCCCACCCATGCACGTCGCTGGCTGTACTCGTCTACGGCACTACGGTAGCAGTTTGTTAGATCTTCAACAAACTGGCCAATGGGTTTGGTTAAACTTTTAACTTTTTTGGTGTGAATTTGGGCCTGGTGTCTTTCATGTAGATGCACACACGTCCTTTTCTTTTTGTAGTTAAATTGTTTTAGATGTGGAATATAAAGCAAATAATCACCTTTTGGTTTCAGGCGATGGCAAACTATCACTTCCTCGTCGATCAGAATGTATACGCTATCTTTCCTCAGCTTTGCTTCAGAAAGATAGCTACATCCAGATCACCTCGGAAGTGATAGTTTGTCCCATCACCTTCACCAACGGTAGTTATTTGCTTACTATTTCGAAATGGGTTTTCCCCACGATACAACGCGGAACTATTTAACATAATGGATGGACTTTGATCCGTCATTATAGAGGATATCGCCATACATTGTCGCGTGCAGAAAAAATAATATCTTCGAAATAGTGTACGTATACTTGTTTACTATTATAGATAAGAATGCTTCATAAATATTTAATCTGTGTATCTATGCGCCTGTTTGCTAGTAAGAATGCTTTATGATGATTTAATGTGTATTTAATGTGTATATCTGTTTAATTTACCTTATAATTGATTACCATTACCTTCCATGATTGTATGTACCTTTCCTATTGCACGTTTGTATATATAATTATGTATCATGTACGTATTTCATCTTTTGCACAAGCTGCGCCTTGAGCATTTGATTGTCAATTGGATTTGGCGTCATACAAATCTTATGTATTATTATTAGTAGTATTATATATCATCAAATATTTCAGAGCCCAGATATTTTTTTCTTCAATCTTGAAAATGCGCATAACGTGTATTCCATGTGTGTGGGCGTATGTGTGTGTGCATGTGCGTTTGTATGTGGGTAATTGGGGGTTTTCATTTCTTTTATTCATCCACTGAGTCACGCAATGGCAGCCATAATCTTTTCTCCAGGTAGAAGGTGTGTGCTCTACATGAATCGCAAGGAAAGTATTCTGATATTCTGAAATAAACTTAAGTTTTAGGCCCAAACCTCAACATGAAAAATGGCTTTCATATTTGACCAGCCAATGAATTATACACATCCTTTCTTTTGTATTTACGACAACATTCTCCAGTACCATGTCTATGACCACACGACACCGAAAGATTCTCGAGAAGAGTGCTCCTGACCTCCTGAATGATCTAGATACTGAAGATGTACTACCACTCATGTTAAGGGATGGAGTATTCACAACGGATGATGCCGATAAAGTCAGAACCAAATCAACCAGGAAGGAGAAAGTCGCTGCCCTCTTAGATATCTTACCAAGACGAGGAGATAGAGCCTATGCATCCTTCCTAAACAGTCTGAACGAGGACAAAGGTTCGGGTCATCTCTATGAGTCTATGAAGAAATGTGAAGAGGCGGAAAAGGAGCAAGACGTGGACGTGCCTACTAGTCAAGGTAAAAGTTCCTTCTTTTATGTTGGTTTGTATTGAGTGGCAGCATTGGAGGGTGTATTGTAGAGGGCTAATGAAGAATTATGTCCAATCTACCGGTCTGTACTGGTGAAAAAATATATATTTGTGTCCCTCAAAATGTAACTTAAGCTATGGTCACAAATCAGAGTAGCGACCGACCGATCAGTAGCCTGCTCGGTCGCTGCTGGAATTTAGGCATCGCCCAGCGATTAGGTCGGTGCCCGGCCGGCGACCGCCCAGGCACCGAGCGTATTTTGGGCGGCGAGTGAAAAGTGAGCAGGCGCCGCCCAAATTTTAACTCCGCGCTAAAACTTCAGCGGCGACCAAGCGATGCCCTAAAAACGAGCGGTGCCTGGGCGGCCGCTGCTCGGTGGCCGGGCAGCTGCCTGGCAGAATTGGTTAAAAACTCGCCGCTCGGCCGCCGAGCAGGCTACTTTTGGGTAATGTGACCATAGCATTACCTTCAGTTTGCACCCACCGGACCACTCACCCCGTTTAACTCCTGGTGCCTCCACAGCGAACGCTGCACATATTCATGATTAATACTAGAAATCAAATACTACTGTAACTTGTAACAGTCTCCTTAATAATATGTACAGATGCAAGTACCAAATTCGTCCCCTCCCTAATCGTTCGATTCTTTCTCCCTTTTCTTTCAGGTGCAGAGCATTTGGCGAGCTCCGATCAGCCTGCACGTTAGTTACTTCCCTGTATTTTTTCATACTTTTCTAAAAGAAAACCATTGTGCCAACATGTATGTATCCTCTCAAATGTACAATCTTCATAAATGATCATCTTTTTATGACGATATCTACATGTAGCACCCATACATGGCTAAATTACCATACAGATTTTGTGGTCAATGACTATTTCCTTGGGCCAAAAAAAAAGTTTATCTTCTGTAAATATGGTAAAGGTGCACTTTATAGCTCGGATGAAACAAACTAATGGTGATCCCGGGGTAGATTTTTGTTATATAGAAGATTACAGTGCAAATTATCATTTCAAGTTCGTAAAATAGAGGCGGTCTCAGGGCTTACTTACCAATTGACTTCAACAGAATTTAGTTAAAATAGGGGGAAATATATTATTAAAAATAAATGACAAAATAACATGTATGAAATAAGACACTAAAAAACATTGACAAGAGATTCATCAAAGAACATGCCTGCGCCTTTCACATTTATTTGTTTTTCCACACTAGCTTTGTAAAGCAGTTGTAAGTTGTGTTACAAGAATCTTTCCTTGTACCATTTCAATTGTCATACAAATCAAAACAAACGAAGGTAATTTGCCTTCAGCGTAGCTGTTCATGAAAAACAGGTTGGATTTAGGTCTGAATTTTTCAGTTAACATAAATTATCTGTTATAATCAAATACATTCAAAAAGATGGACAATTGATGCTTGACCGTCCTCGTACACTTTTTCTTATTTTCTCCATGTTACAGGTGGTGGAAATACTCAATCGGGCTCCATAACGTTCAATACATCTGGAAGTGCGACCGTCCAGAATAATACGGTTACTGGGCAGATAACTCATAATTAGGAAAATGGTATAGCAGCCGACTAAAGTAAAAATAAATTTCAAAGAAGTACTATTGTAACTGATACCAAAATGTTTAAAGCACAACATGTTTCACACCTGCTATATATTACACGGGGAACATTATTTTTTTTCTTCAAAATTGTAACTTTCGTACTTAAAGGGGCTGTAGCATGATGAGACTACGTGTCTTTCCCGTGGCCTGACTCGGGACCAATCGGGTATACGACTACGGACGACGCGACCGAAGTATAAGCCTATATGTATTCACGTGCGTGCAACATAAACCCAGTTTATGAGGTCCATTCGTTTACGTGTAGTTGTCCAAAAGAAGTCGTAGGTGGCGTTTACCAGTATTTACCATGCTACACCCCCTTTAAGATAGGTAAATTGACCGAACGAATATAACGTTTGATCTTCAACTGCTTTTCTTCCGTCAGACGTTCGTCTGTATTATGTAAAGACAAGTCGAAAGATAGAGAAATTTTGATGTATCAAATTACAATGACCTGAATATTATTTTCTTCTCGATTTGTTTAATTTTTACTCAGCTCTCGCGCCTTCATTAATATTCAATGCCAAAGGATAAAGTTGTGATAGAGTGTCTTGAGAGGTTCTGGTTGAATCTATGAGCAAGAGGTGACTCCAATAGTATTATTTGCTGAGGGGCGCAGCCCCGAAACAAACAGTACTATTGGAGTCACCGAGGCCCATATTTGTAACCAGTAACTCGAAAAGAAGGCATGGTATCTTTGTTTTATACCCGGCATCATATAAATATTTGTAAACAAAAATAAAATTGTATTCCTTTTTTTATTTTTTATTAATTTTTATTTATAGCAATCTAAAAAAAATTGAATTTTGATTAAATTTATTTTTATGTAATAAAAGAAAATTATGGAAAAGTATTCTTAACAAAAATTAATTTTTATCAAATTTTTTTCTCAGCTCCCAAATAATACTCCCCACACAGTACTTTTCAGAGCAACCTTAAAATGGTTGAAATATTTCCGGTCACTTGAAGAGCTCTCAACCAATTAAAAACCATGATTTATAGCAATGACCTGAATACTTTTTTTCTCGTTTTGTATTAATTTTACTCAGCTCTCGCGCCTCCATCAATATTCAATACCAAAGGTTAGATTGCAAGATTGCAAGTGCATACTAATCATACTCATTGGAGCACTGAATGATTTTATTTAGAATTAGAGTAATGCTAGAGCAGGCTTGAGCAGGCTTGAGATCGTGTTTGATATAAAGAAAATGTGAATAGTGATTTATGTCTGCCTGTATATTATAACGGAGATGATTCGGGGAAACAAAATCATTCACATTTCTTGAATCTGACAGACAACTTGTATCATGCGTAAATCATTATCGAGGTAGTTTTACCGACTATGGACTTTACTAGAAAAAAAATTAAACAAAACACTTTTCTCTTGGCAATTGTCTAATTTCCTTCTATGATGACCATGTTTTGATATTACAGAAAAAATTAAGGCATCTAAATGATGATTTATTTTCAGGGGGTCTTGGAATAAGTTCACATCCAACATTGTAATCTGATTATATATTTATAATTTCTTTAAATATATTTTAATATTAAGATTTTAATATTAACTATTCAATTTTGAAATATATATACGGAATCTTTATAGAGAGTGGTGGGTTGTATATATAAGGTCGTATATTTATACTTTTTGCTATTTTTCCTGGTTGTATCTTAGTTTGTTCCCATTAACGTCTTGTAGCAGAGATCTACATGTACAATGTAGTGTTAATTTGGTTTGCTTTGAATTGAAGTTTGTTTTTACGAGAATTAAAATAATGATGTAACTAATCGGTGGGGTACATTAAATTTTGTTGTTTTATATAAGCGTTATTAGCTCAGACAGCTCACGCTTTATTAGACCCGAGTGTGTGCTCTTTCTCAGCACATGCTCAATATCATGAACCATATTAAACCAAAGTTCTCCAAAGTTGATATGCAGGCTGCATGAACATGATAAGGTAATCGTAATTCGTAAGAACAGCATCATTAAATGACGGCATCTTGATTATGAAAATTAGTGTCAAGTGTTCATTAAATGCGCACACAAACACACCCTTTGAACTCACAAAATAAATGCTACCAAATGAATTTTAATCATTATTTTGAATGTCTTCTCTAATTTATTTTCTCATTGACTTTCTATACATAAAAATAAGAATAAAAATCCCTCACACATCGACTTACAATATCATATCTCACTTTATATATTTCAGATTATCAATACCTAGTATTTGACACTGTATAATAAGAATATTTCACTTCAATAGAGAAAACTCTCAATCCAGAAGAAAGACATAATTTCTTGAAAAGTTATAGAACAAATTTAAATAATGAGAGAGTAATAAGAACATAGATAAAGATAGATTAAATGAAAAAGAAGAACAAAATAAGAGAAAGAGAGTGAGAGAAAAAGACATGGAAGTGATGGTGATGGTGATGACAAAATTTTGCTCAGTATACAGACAACACAAGAAAATATGTATCTATCATTACAAAACTTAGAGATTTGAAAGACTACATTTGCTACTAATACATCCCTCATCATTCAAGTCAGCTTGTTCAATGAATGGATAGATGCATGCATGAATGGATGGATGGATGGATGGATGGATGGATGGATGGATGGATGGATGAATGAACACTCAACAATACTTCACAAGTTTCCACCTTTGGATTTGAGGATTACAAAGTTACCAAAATCATTTGGATTTAAAAAAAGTAATTAACATAATTATAATGTATAAGGGCCCATACCTGAATACCCAAAATATATTTAGAGATTGATTATGAGTGTACTGTACAATGATGGCACAAGGAGCAAGTTTTAACTTTAGTCACATATTGATTGTTTCAAAGCATAATAAAGGCTGGGAAAATGCAACTTTTCAATAACTTGGGTGGTTAAAGAAAGTTCTAGGATCATATCAAATGGATTTCTACCATTATACATCAAGTCTGATAAAACCACATATCAGTGGTGTCTTTTTAAAGTTGGTCAAGTCTATGACAACGATTTCATTATTTCAGGCACAAGTTTGATATATAGTTACCAAGCATTACAAAAAGGAAAACATACATGTATGCCCCTGAATCATTAAAAACAGACTGATTCCAAATGAGGCTCAGACTGTATATGAAACACATAATCATATTTGATGAAACTACAGGAATGATTAGGGCATTGATTCAGCTACTCAAATATCATAAACATATCTCACAATTCATAAACATGTGTTTCTGGTTATGAAATGACTCCTAAATAATATGACAAAAAGTATCTTGATTTTGTCTTTGAAAAAAAGATCCTGGACTGCTTTTTTTACTGCAATATTTTGCAGATTATCCATAACAGTACAAGCTACTTATAAAAAAAACACAAATGTGTTTCTGTCTATGAAATGACTCCTTAACGAATTTGACAAAAAATATCTTAATTTGGTCTTTAAAAGTCCTGACTACTTTCTACCATGCACAATACCCTACCAAGGATTGATCGATTGATTGATTCGAATTTATTCCATTTCATATATCGATTGTTTGCACAATAAAGAACACAGTTGACAAAGTAAGTTAAAATTATGAAATAAAACAGGAACCTACTGGAAAATGGAAAGCATAGCTTGTTTTTGTAGGTTCCCAAGAATAAATATAATGTGAACATTATTTTCATAAATTATTTTAAAGTGTCTTAATAATCACAGTATCCATAGTGCAGTAGAATAAAACCCTACTTGTAGAGAACACTGGTAAAATAACAAAATTCTTTGAATACTATCGTTTTTTAAACCTGATATAACATAGTTTCAATATAACAAGACAATTTCCTAATGGTCCCAAGGAATTTACTATGACAAGATTTCAATGTACTATGTTCTAATGTAGTATGTACATTCTTAATAAAGTTGGTCAAGGTTATGACTACACTCATACTATTTCAGGTAGAGAGCTTTGTTACCACATACCGGCTCAGCGGCTTCGTAGGTTGTAGCGAGAGTGAGGAGTGATGCAGAGAGTTATTCCATTGGGAGGGGTGAGGAAACTAAGGTTACCAAGCTTGGGAGGAATCTATAAGATAAAGAACAAAAAGAAGAGGGAGAAAGAACAATTGTTGTCATTACCGAAATTCAAGATGAAGAAGATGAAAAAAGCAAGTGCATGAAATTTAGCAAATTATGGTGAAGTATATATTACATGAACAGCTTATTTTCTGTACTTGACAATGACATGTTTTTGCTATTAAGTATGATTGAAGAAAAACAACAACAACAATCAAACATACAGTAGGTTTGCGGTTGCACCATGTGTGTGAGAGAGAGAGAGGTTTGAGGAGTCCTGAACAGGACTCTGACTCGGTAATCTTTCTTGGAGAAAGCACCGCCTCCAGCACCGCCTCCAGCACCGCCCTCACCACCCCGACAGACACCCGTACATCAACCACCGCCACCCGCCGAACCCTCAAAGCAGCCGCCAGCCTCGCAGCTACACTGCACAGCAGACGACAACAGACTACAACGCCGCCTACGTCGGGGACACACACAGCGTCTCGCCGACAACACACCCAGGGATGCCAACCTTTCAGAGCACAAATCAGTAACCATAAGGCTCAAAATCAGTAATTTGGGGAATAAATCAGTAATTTCCTATGCGGCGCCATGAATCTTAAAAGAATGGCAAGCGGACGCATGCGCGCATGATTATCTGAAATTTGTTGTGATTTTACTCCCACAAAGTTGCTAAATATCGATTTTCAGTTCATCACAACACATAAGTTTTCAATGAAAAATTGGCTTCTATTAAGAGAATACTTGATAATTTTCCATCTTTCTCATGCAGCGAGTGCTGGATGGCCACCATACTGTACAGCACTTGCTACGATAGATCCCTATGCGCAAAAAAAAAAAAAAAAAAAAAAAAAAAAAAAAAAAGAAAAGAAAAGAAAAACGTAATTTTTAGACAACATTCCGTACTGCCGTAATGGTCGTTAATTTCCGTACCAATTACGGGAAATCCGTACTAGTTGGCATCTCTGCACACCCCACTCATCAACTCGAAACTCTCCTAAGTCCGCAACCCGGAGACTCCAGCCCAGACGGATAGTCAGACGAATTACCAGCCGACCATCCATGCCCACCCGATGACTCAAGCCGACATACGGTCACCTATTTTTCCCTGACGTCCGCACACCGGTGACTTAAGCTCACGCACGCCAGCTATTCCCCACTCCTGACGACGGATAGTCAACCTGTTCGAAACGTCGAGCCACTCATCCTCTCCAAGCGCTATAGTTCTCCTGAGAACTATATGCCAAGAAAGATAAAAAAACAGTCCTTTTCAGGACTACACTCCTCCAAGAAAGATTACTGAGTCAGAGTCCTGTTCAGGACTCCTCAAACCTCTCTCTCTCTCACACACATGGTGCAACCGCAAACCTACTGTATATCTACATCACCATGCAAGCCGACACTTACAAGCAGCATCTAACAATCAAACAGATATATGAAATAGAAAGAGATTGGAAGGGGTAAAGAAAAAAACATAATAGAATGAAAATACATCAACTGTGAAGCTCATTTTTTGTAAAGGTATACAACTGAACAGTGATAATCAAATAACATATATTATCTAAGACAATTTTTGGACGAGACATATTTTACAACATCGTCTGGAGCCAGAAAGTCAGTAACTCATCTGGACAGGCAAAATCATCCTCACTATATGGCCAAACCTTACCTCTGTCTCAGGGCAAGTGTCGAAACGGAACTTCTGTAGGATGCAGACCACAGCCACTTTGATCTCCAACATGGCGAATCTGACACCAATACAGGTATGTGGGCCCATACCGAATGGAAGCCATCCACATGGGTGGTTATTCCCTCGACGATCCTTGCTGAACCTAGAATGACATCAGAATGTTAATCTCTGTGAGTTGTATAATACTCGGACACTTGCTTTGAACAAAAAGAGCGTTTAGAACATAACATGCGAGCTGTTGAATGCAGGTGACTTACCACTTGACAATATAGTTTGAGAATTCAAGTACTAAAAGAGAGAACAGTGCAAAAGGATTTTATTTGGTGCTTTCTTTAATTGACTTTAATTGTTCAAACTTCAACCTCAGTATCTAGGTAACAAAATAGTGATAATGCAATTTTCATAAAGCATATGATAATGAACACTTGTACTTTTGGTAAGAAAATTATTGAAACAACATAACAACATGTTACTATAATAGTTAATTTCCGACCTATCTTTATCAGACATTTGCAAAGGACCCTTGTATGGCTAAATTTCTTGAGGAACGTTCCCAAATCAGAGGAAATTGGAGACAAGAAGAAAATAGAAATTTAAATGCTAATATATATGTGTATACATATATATATATATATATAAAATATCAGCAATACATTTACAACACAACCTTCATCTTGGTTCTGCATTTGCACAGTGAAAGACTTATCTCATGCTATATCGCTATATTTATGAAAATTCACTGCTCACTTGCAAAATACATATTGGTCAAACTTTTGATAATAAAAGTACTTTTTATCACATTACCTTTCAGGGTCAAAGGTCTCTGGGTCAGGCCAAAGGTCAGGATCATGTTGGAGGTTCCATATTGGAATAAAGATATACTGTCCTTTCTTGATGGTGATATTATTGTAGGTGATTTCTTTGTTGCAAACACGCTCTAACCTGGAAGAAAAATGCACAAATCTTGTCATGTATTGCTGGTAGACCTAATTATTAAAAAAATACTTGAGGGAAATCCAACCTTGATAGCAGACTACTTTAGAGGAAAACAAAAACTTCAGAACAGTAGACTGGTGAAAGTTTGAATGAAAGCGGACACCAAATGAGCAAGTTGTGAATTTGTAAATTTGTAATCACTATTGGTATAATGGGCCTTAAAAATTGGCCAAAACTACAAACAGGGCACACTGATGATTATTATACATGGCAATCTGACCTCTCATCTAATATTAGAAGAGTGATTTTTTGATAATGCTTTGGAAACAACCAAAATATCAGACTATATAAATAAATCAAATCTGTGGATAGCAACAACAAAAAAGTGCGCACAGTGAATAGCTAAAGGTTTCAATAAATCGTAATTGGGCCCATTCATTATTCTGATAAACTCAAGGAAAAATCATTGGGTTGAAAAATCTATGCCTATGATCATACAAAGATGGACAATTTAGAAAATCTATATCAAGGACAACACTGGAATACAAAGAAAACATATCAAACCAAGCATAAACAAAAGCAATATTAGCTAAAATCCCCAAAAAATAACAATCAACTTACACTTCTCCAGGAGGATAAATCCTCATGGCTTCCATGATAACCATATTCAGATACTCCATCTTCGTTACCGTCTCAAAAGTGATATCGCTCTGTGAGGGCGCCATTTCCTTGACCTCTGACACAAGACGATCCTGGACATGTTGGTTGGTTGCTAAGAGATAGGAGACAAACCCTAAAGCTGTGCTGGAGGTCTCATAGCCAGCCAACAAGAAGGTTATTGACTGAAATCAGGAGAATGAGAAGGAAAAAATGAAAAGTAGAATAAAATATTGAATCAAATTGGCAGTTGCAAAACAGTGTGCCAACATTATGATCTAAATTGAGTAAGAGTAGCTTATGGGGCATTGAAAGAAAGTTGCGATTGATTGCAAGTTTCAAAATTTTCAGCTGATATTTGCAATCGATTGAACTCAACTTTCTTGCAAAGCCCCACTATATTTATAGTCTCCTAAATTTCCCAGGATTTTGTTGGAATTAAAGTTTTAACAATCAAATTAAGTTAACTAGATCTAGTTTTTATTCTCCCACTCTCTGTCCCTCTTTCTCTTAATAATGGAGCGTCGCTAGAAAGTTGAGCTGCGATCAATTGCAAATTTGCAATTAATCACAAGAATTACGCTTGATTTTGGGGATTTGCAATTGATTGCATCTCTCTTGCAACGCCCCATTAGAGTGATAGGTTGTACATCAAGATGTTTCTATATCACCTTATATACAAAGCAGTCTTGGAGTAATTACATGCATTTGTATATAAGATCTTTCCCATTTTCTTGTTTGTTAAGCAATTCAATAGTTCTGGTTCTATCCATATTACACTTTTTTATTTTAAGTAATAATAAATAAAGTAACATAATAAAAAACAGGCATTAAAAATGTGAAGTAAAAGAAAAATAGCGGTTCTACTATAGTACTTCTCCATACGTTTAATCATAAATCATATAATCACATACACATACCTTTATGATGACGAGATATATAATGAGCCTGTATAGGTTTATTTCATACATTGTATATAGGCCTACTAATGGGCAAGAGGCATTAAAATAAATATCTTACTTATCCTTACATTGCCAATAATCTCCTGCCTATTGAGAGCAGTCTTCTGTTTTGGTTTCCAGTTGGTCTCCTGAGCCAAGTCTGTAATATCATCATCATCAGCATCATTCATCCTATTCACATCGTCATCTTCCTTGTGGGCAGACATCATCAGCTCAAGGAAATCTGATTTCTGCATGGGTAGCATCAACGCAAATATGTATATTTTTTTTAATCATTTCATTCACGGTGAGCATTTGATTAGTTGGACAAGACAACATTTGCACACTGCAAAAGGGTTTATTCTAATCAATGATGAATAAATAAAAAAACTAAAAAAAACTTATACTAATATATAGAAGTGCTATTTCTCTAACATCAGCAAAAATCATAATGAATTGGGGTAGGGCTTAGGTTTGTCGGCTATTTGGTCATATATTGCCAGCTATCTTGGAGTTCTGAACACAATTTACATCAAATATGTCATTTCATTTCATATTTGGTCCGATCTAAGCTCTGGTAGGCCATTATGGCGCTCTAGAATTTAAAGGGATTAATTCTTGCCAGGTATCCATTCATTTCTCCAGGGTGGAGTGTGGCAAATGTAGATAAAATGTCTTTCCAAAGGACATTAGTACCGCGTCGGGACTCACACTGCAAACTAAGTCATCCACAGTCAGGTGACGTATCCACTAGACCACGACACCTCTACAACAGACTGAACAAACAAAAACATTGGCCCAAATGGACAACTGAAGAATCGGTCAGATTAAAAGTCAGTGTGGATTCAGTTTGTGGTGTAATTCTAAATGGCTTTTTCCCAATTATTATTATTATTATTATTATTATTATTATTATTATTTTTTTTTTTTTTTTTTTTTGGGGGGGGCAACATTTTCAGTTAGTTTTGACTTTGAACTCACCTCAGCACCCCCATTCGCTTGCCTGTCAGCTATTGCCTTCTCAAACACTCCCATGAAGAACTGCTCTATATCCTTGGGCACCGACCCCAACTTGAAAAAGTTAAAAATGGGTGCAGTCCAGGGAAATAACACTACAAGGAAATAACAGGAAAGTCAAAACAAGTATAAGGTACAAAAACTTTGAGTGAAATATGTGTATCACACCACATTCAAATTTGATTTGTCATTTACCTAGCAAACATAATCTCATTAGAAAATGGATGATTTTGTGCAATATGTCCCATACAATATGTTCTTTTCCACATATTTCAACCAAAAATTAAGAATCTCTTAATACCACCATTGAATAACGGTGCTTACTCATATTACAAACATCATAGTCATAGTTATATAAAGAGATTTTCCACTCATGAAAGAGACATGGATACCGGTAAATATCATATATTGACCAGGACACATTGCATGAAATCGCCCAAATATTTTTTCCGAGATCCTCACGTATAATGATAAATGTTTTTTATGGTAGCAAAAACTGAAAGAAGCAAGCAAAAATTTGTGCTAGTATTATTGATATTTGAGGAAAGTTGTTTAAATATTTTCATAATACATATCCAACTGGTTATCTTTTCAACAACTTGCTCATAACAAGATATTCCAAAAAAACATTGGCCCGACTACATTTTTCTGATTGCATTAATGATTTAATAATCAGAGGAATTTTACTCACTGGAAATGAGAAAGGCTGGGTTAGTCACATTAAAGTTGAAAATTCGCTTGGCATATTTAATGAAAGGCTCATCTTGATTGGTTTGAGAGTTGACACGTAGACCAAAGGCACACGACCCTATCACATCCATGGCATAAGGACCATACAGTCTACAAAAAATTAATATTCAAGAATGACTTAAGCAAGCTTTGCATCTGGTAATGCCGGGCACAGAATTTCTCTTCTGTTTATTGCACTTCAAAAGAAAGCGGTATGACCAAATGCATCCCAATTTAGGTAAAACTACATTTTCAATAAAATTCTTTGAAATCATACTCCTACTGAAATATGTACATATATTCTGTAATATCAGTCATATGAAATTGATATTACTTAGCTGAAGCTTATTGACTTTATTTCTATGGTTGTACTCATTTGTATTGCTCATTCAACCAAGGTCTTGATTCAACCAAGGTCCCTTTTTGTTGCATGACACTGATCCAATATTTTGCTCCACCAATAATCTGCTGCAGGCTATAATTTGTCAAATATATATAGGGTCAGGCTGCAACTGGGTTTTAGGTTAAGTTTAGTGTTAGGGTCATAAGTTTGGAATTCAACTAGAAAAAGTGTGTAAATGTTGAGCATTTGTCGCGGGAGTAAAAACAATCTTTATAACTCATGTTGCATAAACACTACTTCAAACTCAAGATAGATTCATATTAAGTACACAAATAATTTACAATATAATTGCCTTTTTAATTTCCTCCAATTCCCATTGAAATTCTATGACATTTTGTCAGAGAAAGTTTGGAAATGGAAACAAAAATGTTTATAATGAAAAGTACAAAAAAACAAAAAACAAGATAAGTCATCGAGGTATACATACTCTTTGCATTCGATAGTTTTTCCCTCTTCTTCACGCTTGGTAAAGATATCAACAAGAACTTCAGCACATTCTCTCATCAATGGAACCATCTAAGTACAAGACAAAGAAACAAATTGACTTCATCTGAGACAGTATGAAACATTTCTTGTCATATATTTACAGCAATAATCCTAATAATATAATGAAACCTTCAATGCCACTGGCAGTTTAAACCCCTTAATTCAACATTGTATACTGGATTTCTACTAAAAGAAAAGTTTGTTTTTCTTCTTAGATTTTTAAAGTGGCTTGTAAGTTGCAAAAATCAATATAACAGAGCAATGCCAACACCAATATAAATATGAGCTAGTAATCAGAATGCAAATTCTTGTCACAAATATATATTTGTGATAAAAGTGGTCAAGTAGTCAAACCAAAATTAAGTCATAGAGAAGAGAGCTCAGACTAGCTTGTTGCACTGATATAATGCATTATAATAAATGAAACCAAACAATTCTCACAAACAATTAAAAGAGCAAAAGTAGAATATATGACCAATTACAAATGTTGCTTACCACTATCTCATTTATAGTACATATACCTTCATCCAACCAAACTACCTCTTGCTAAAAATAATTTGTCCATACTACAGACTACTATAGTTGAAAGGTTTATCTTCAATTTGTACAGATGGAGGTAAACCACAATTCAAGTTTTAAAGCATATATGGACAAAAGACATCAAATTAAGTGACAATACTTACACTTTTAAGCTTGACACTGGTGAAGGATGGAGAAAGGAGACTTCGAAGCTTTCTCCATCTCTCATCCTTAGCAGCCAACATACCACCCGCTAAAAGGTCCGTCTTTAAAGCAGCTTCCTAAAAGTAAAGTCACAATCGAATCATCAAAATGTTGTCCTTTATGCTTCTATTTCCATTCTCCTCATTTTTTAATTCATTTTTTCTTCAGAAATTGTGTCTATTTAATGGAGAATGGCCAAAAATAAATGCACCTAGACAGTTCAGACTAAAAATTCTGTGAAATATTTGAATTGTGCTTTGCTGAAACAGATCATGTTTGTAACTTACTGACATTGGAAAAGTGAACTTTCAGCATAGTTTAAAGTCATGGGCTATTTGCTTCTTAATCATGAAATTATAGTGTTCTGATGGCAATGAAAAATTAATGTTTTCTTTTGTGGTCATGACACCCCCCCCCCCCCCCCCCCTCAACAGCCTCTGAAAAGTTAAGAATGTTTGAGATATGAGATCACTTAATCTAGGCAAATTTGAAATCAGCTATTTCTTTGGATGTGGATTGTAACGTAGTCATGGACAAGTCTCCCATTTGTCACAAACAGAAATATCATTTAGTTGTTTTTTCTCCTAAGTCTTGTTAGTGCCTTCTCCCCTGTGGCACTACTCAAAGGTATATCATGGAGAGCATATTAGGTCTTCTAAGAAGAAAAGGCTTGAATGATTCATACATGTTGTAAAAATGAACTTTTAGTCATTATTTGTCGACCAATGGTAGAGTTGTGCGGCACTGCATCACAGGGAAATTACCAATTCAGCCAACTCAAAAATTCAAAAGTACCTGTTTTTGGTATGATTTCATTTAAACTCTTACCAGTCTTCTACTCTGATTTTTCTGTTTTATTTTAGAGTAGTATTCTCTATGTTTTGATTTTCCTTCATCCTAATATCTCAAATGAAAGGGGATACTACAATTTAAAGAGATGAATACAAAACTTCACACCTGTCGATTCACAAAATGATCAAAGTCTTTCACCAAGATTTTTCTCACTACATCTGGATCTGAGACCAGCAGCGTGGGTTTCCGGAAATTGTAGACTCTGTTATAATATCAAGAAAATTCAATATTATGCACCCATTTTCCCATTGATCTACCGTTCAAACTAACATTTCATACGAGGTACATACAATGAGTTTGTGAGATTTTTTGTTCATGGTTGCGTTATGCCAACTGAAATAATACATTTACAAATTATTGTGTATAAACAAAATCAACTACCGGTATTACTTTTCATTTCTATTTTGTTAAACTTTTTTAAAAATATCACTTGATTTCAGATAAAGTTTGAATAATTACTTGTGTATTTATTCTTCAGAAAGAAAAACAAATCCTTGCCAATTGGAAATTAACTTACCCTACTATTTTGCCATATTTCTGGAAATATTCAGCAAATCTGTCGTGAAACACCTGTGGAAATTAATTTTCAAATTGTTATAACCATTTGAAGTAATTAAGGTAGGCCTAAACAAAGATATAAGTTAGAAAACTAATAATTTTTCAAATTGCTAAATTGATCAGAAGATGCACTCTGATCAGAAAACTATGATTGTTAAAGTTGTAAGTGAACTAATATACCTATATGTCAGGGAAAGCATATGATAAAAGGAGATTGTGATTTTGTTCAATTACCATAGGTTACGGAAGTATATCCTCTCATTCAAATTTAATGTATAAAAAAGATATTATCACACAGATGATTAAAAAGACAAAAGTAAGCATCCTGTCTGTGATTTGATTTTTTTTCATTTTTCATGTTAATCTTATGAATAAATGCATTCATGGGACACCTATATTTTTGTTACCATTACCCAAATTGTTAAGACAGTATTCAAAGTGTATAAAGTGTCCTTATACTCATAAATTCCGAACAGAATTCAAGAACCCAATGATTTTAGCCCTTAATGAAACCAGACTTAATGCTACATAAGTTGTTGGAGCTCGATCCCTGTATATAAAAGCTATATACTGTATACTGAAGTTGGTGTGAGAAGCTAGCTAGGGTCCTGCCTAGCTCAACCTCTAGATCAGATACTTACCACAAACCACTCAGTAAAGTTTCCTAAGACAGGGATTGAAGGAGGACCAGGGATGCCCAACCTCTGGAAGTATGTCCTGCACCATTTGTCATATCTACATGTAATTGGGCAGATAATAATTGTATCAGATATAGCTTCATAACTTATGATTGATCATACTTGCATGGTTACATATCACGATATCACCACAATTGATAGCCAATTGTTTTTCTCTGGATTAAACAGTAGGATGTTAGTT
The DNA here is from genome assembly GCA_035222895.1 of Strongylocentrotus droebachiensis. Lineage (NCBI taxonomy): Eukaryota > Metazoa > Echinodermata > Echinoidea > Camarodonta > Strongylocentrotidae > Strongylocentrotus > Strongylocentrotus droebachiensis. Next base: position 33,703 of record JAVYIG010001680.1, on the reverse strand, counting down.
TGGAATATTGATAAACTTAAATCTACCCAATTTAAAATAGTAAAGATGCACCTGCGCATCACTTCTAAAAAACATATCAAGGGCTGACAGCCAAATATTAAGGGTATTTAACTCTTAATCTTAGCAGTACCTGTTTTGTGAGGGGTCAAAAGTTTTATGCAGCATGCACTAATCTGGAAAAGTGATAACCCTACAAGCTTTGATATGGTGAGTTGGGGTAAACTAAAGACAGACCCCTGGCAATCATGTGCAATAGGCGTACGTGCCGCATTTACATCTATAGTGCTTTCTTTACTGATTTCTCACACATATTGCAGCTGCAGTCCAGCTCCCAAGCATAACACAACCAGCATGATACAACCACCATGACCGTTTAACCGTCTGCCTTATAGTTTTATAAGTTATACAAATGTGACTACATGTAGTCAGGAAGTTAGTAATCGATATATATACTCACACAAAATACAAAATGATGCAGCAAAATATCAACATAAGTGTGGTATACATTTTGCTACTAATCGTCCGTAGGTTACACGTCAGAGTTTAGTTGTGAATTTAGTTGTAGATCTATGTTGATTGAAACCAGACTGCAAACAGGTAAAGTGCAAGTGAGGTGTTCGAAGGATATAGATCGCGCCGATCATAATGTTTGGAAGAAGGATTGGCCACGCCCACAACATATGGTTTACACCAGCAGTGATATGAATGTTTGCGCACCTCACCTATCGTTGTGAAATACAAATAGAGAATAGCAATTCCTTTTATGGTCAAAATATTTCCCTGTACAACTGAACGGTGACTTTGATGCCTTCGCCATTCCGTGAATCATAATACTTATGATTTATCAAACAATGCATGTACAAATCCAAAAAGTTTACCCGGCCTGTTCACGATACGCCGATCAGCAAATGGGTCTGTCGATCGCGTATCAGTTTGTTTCTTTTTTTGAATAACCCGGGCTCTTATACATTATCGCTTTAATATCATGGTCATTTATCATACCATACTATATAAAAATATATGAATAGCCCAAGCCCATATTTCGCCAATGCACAATTGTTTAATCATTATTTTGTTCACTTGTTCAGTTTAAAAAGGCCAGGCCGGAGCTGGATGGAGATATATATATATATATATATATATATATATCTTTCTCGGCCCTCCCCATATACTTATTACTAAAAAGTAATGTTTCCGCCGAAACTTAAGCTGAAGTTTACCTCTTCTCGAGCAATTTAAACACTATATATCTCAATGTACGTGGTGCTAAAATGATTTTGTGTAACAAAAATAATTGTCTTCTCCTGCATGGAAACATGTTTGAAATAGGGAAGCTAGGAGCTCCCTCTCTTCACCCTTTTCTTTCTCTCTCCCTCCCGCCCTCCCCCTCTTCTTTAAATGTATAATTTTTTTCTCCCCTTTCCCTCTGTACTCATTCTTCCTCTCTCCAGCTCTCTCTCTCACACATGTACGCACACACACACACACATTCTCTGTATCTCTCTCCCTCTTCCACCCACATACACTTTCTCCTTTTCCGTCTCTCTCTCTCTCCCTCTTCCACCCACACACACGCACATATACTTCTCCTCCTTTTCTCTCTCATCCACACCTGGCCACACACACACCTACTAAATTTCTCCTCTCTCTCTCGAACCCACATACACAAACACCCCCTTTCTTTCTCAATCCCAAAATGAGGGCATGTTATACAATCAGTTAAATAAAAAGTCAAGTTCTGACTTGTGATTTCCTTAATCAACATCTCTATACCATTCACTTTCTCAAATACTAAATATTACATACAGAAAACATTCAAAGAAAGCATACCGTACAAAAAATCAATGCAGAAACAGGAATTGTTTCAAATAGCACCTAAATGGATGTGTTTCATTTTATTGACAATGTATTTCTGGAATTGTTCACATACACTACTAAAAGATAAAAATGCAGTATATGTTAATACTTGTTGGCAATGTGTGAATTGGTCGCAAATAGTAGTAAGAACAAAAGTGAAAAGTGAAAACATCAATAGAAATTTGAGAATTTCAATTTCATTACTGATTCTGATTTCACGATATATTACTATTAACGTTATGGTGAACTATTGTTTCTTGGTGCTTAACATACAAGTATGGCTTTACACAGGGCCACATAACATTGTTCATGTAAAAATACTTTATTTCACAGCCAGCACTTACTGTTTATATTACATTAAAATGTGAGAGTCAACTTGAAATAAAAGTTTGAATACCGGTAGTGGCCAAATCATTATAATGTATAAGACTAGAAGAGATTGAAATTCAAAGTTGAATAAAAAAATAACACTAAAAATTCTAACTGCAAATACAGGGTGAATACCATCATAGTAAATAACTGAATGAATATTCTTGTATGTATGGTTCACATTTTGATACATGATGAATTGGATTACATAAACGTTTCAATCAACCCCACCTTAAAATCAATAAACATGTTGTATATGTGTGGCTATAAATAGAGAGCTTATTAAAAATGTGAAAGACTTACAATAACACTCTACAGTCAGAAGAAAGACAGGGATTTGAAAGATATTTCAATGCTATTACATACTAAGGGCCTGGTTTCTATCTCTGTAGGAAAGAATTTCACTTGCTAGACATGATGAATGAGTAAAATTTGCCACTTGATTTCTCTGATATCTTGATTTTATTACAGCTCTAAAAAAAAATCAACTCAAGCTATTGGTCATATAATGATCAAAAGCTTGATTGTAAACCAATACAAAAAGTAAAATACAGATCATTATTAGCATTCATTCTGAATCTCTAAACAAACTGTTCTTACCATGTTTTGTTCTTGCCATGCTTATATATAAATATGATACTGTGACACTGAAGACAGTCTGTATGTAACATTATTGGTCTTTTATACTTTGATGTTAAATTGCAATACAAATTCCCAATCTAAATGTTAGTACGGTAAAAAAAAAAAGATGCGGCATCAGTTTTTGTAGCACAGAAAAGCATAACTTACCTACTAGATAACATTGTTTTTCAAATTGTCTAAAATACTTCATAAGAAGCAACATCAGCTCAATGTATGATAGGTAAAAAATAAGTTGCATAGTAATTGTTAAGTACTGGTATGAAAGCATGTCTGACTATTGAGGTAAGCTTCTGATCTTAGAAGGCACTTAGTGTGACTAATTCAATATGTGTTTTTTTTGTCACAGCAATTTAACACAAGAAGGAGAAGAGCTTCGACAATGTTTCACAAGCAGCATTTCAATTGCAAGTAGGATATTTCTGATAAAGATTAAAAAGGCACCAGTGATATAAACTGAAGGCTAAAATATACACAATGAACATATATGAAGATTAAATGCATGAAGAAAAGAGCCAATATACATTCAAGTTACACAACACAAACTAACATTCTACATACGGTAGCTATTATACAAGATTGACAGAACAGAATTTTCTCTTGGTAAAAGAAAAAAACAGATTTCTAGGCACCATTAATCAACAAAGCATCTCCACAGTCTGATGACCTCCACAGCAAAGGAACAACAAGCGACAGCAAGCGAACTTGGTCATGTGTTGCAACGATCTAGATGGAGTTCTAAAGAAAAGAAAAAGTATGTTAGCACTGGAATGAGTATATTTTACTTTGCTTGTCTGACTGGAAATACATTTTGAATATAAAAAGCTTAAACTCGGGGTCTGGTTTAAATTTTAGAAAAATAGAAGTCTATGTGTATATGATATTTTCACCAGGAGGATTTGTTTTCAACAAAATTCTGAACTTTCCATCATGTATAATCTCACATCAGTCAAAAATGAAATATTGTTAATAATTTGGGTCTACACAATCATGAATTGAGGGTGTGTGAAATATATTTTTGAATAATTCAAAGTTTCTCTTAATGTTTAGCATGAAGGACTTTGATCTCCCTAACAATGGAAAGAGCAGACATGCAAATAGAGGAATGAACACTTGAGAACCAAACAAACATGGACTTTAGACCAAAGTTGAAGTCATACTGAGTTAACAATGAAGAATTACTCAGTATGTCAACAAAGGACCTTGCCATATAAGGTCATCGCTCAACTCGTAGGAGAGTGAAGTGCCACTCAGAGGTCATTGTGTATGATAAAGACCAATTGGAGATGACAACAATTCTGCAGATTGAGGAGATAAATACCGATCTCCTTTTATTTGTTTCGATCTTTTTTTTTTAAGCATACTTTTACGAATCCCCAAATAAAAAGATGCACTGTTTCATAGAATTGTTGAATAATTCATCAACTTGTCATGTCTTTGAAGAAAACTGCTATAGCTAGTTTGAATATTGAACAGCTTTCATAGAGATTTTAACCTTCCTGATTGTAGACAAATGCTGTATATGATATTTAATTTGACATTAACTACCCTTGACTCTAAATATGTGACGATGGGGTTGCTTACAATGTGGATGTTCTTCTTGTCATACCGGTACTTATTTCACTGTTCTGAAAAGTTTAGGTCTAAATATGATTTTCTAAGTTTTCTGGTTTGGATAGAACTATTAGGGTAGAACACATACCATAACAGTTTTGCTCTGGAGTGCTTGAGATTTCAAGAAATCACATGTTTTATGCCGATTTTTAAGAAACCACTGTCACTTTTTTTTTCTTGTGTTATGGTTATTGATCATTTTCCTTATTCACAAATATCACATGGATGCAATGGTTTACTACATAACAATATCAAATTCTGTGCACGTTGATAAACCCTAATTTAATAAAATACCTGTAATTCCGAGACAAGACCGGTGTACCCGACAAAGTATATCATTCTTTCAACTACCCAAGATAATTTGCATTACCTTAATCTAGCCACTAGACACACATTCAATTACATCAATCAGATCTGTTTAGTATCATAAAATTATTACCTCAGCTGTAGCTGAACCGCCATCATAGGGCGGTATTAATTAAGCATCCAAGGAATTTCTTCGTACCAGATACTCATTAACTTCATATGAGTGGAGAGTGACAAATGTATTAATGTCTTGCCACAAGACATTAGTGACTTGTATAAGGTTTGAAGAAAAAAAGTGATTGTGGGAGGACAACACAGTGACTCCAGATACATTACTTACATTTAGTTGCAGGGGATATCATTGGGTGCGAGGGCGTTAGGGCAGACACATGTAGCTCTAACTCCTGGGGCTGGTAGGCACAGGTTCCTGCATCCACCATTCTCATATGCACAACGATTGTTACCTATAAATAAATGGTGAAAAGGGATTACTACTTATCTTGGATTCATACAGGAACTTTGAAACTATTCACTTGTTACATTTAGGTACTGGTAGTTCATTGATGTACACTCATATGCAAAGCAATCATTACCTGGACATAACAGGTTGAAAAGGTTTAGGTTTGAAGTCATATTATCGTGGGTTTGTACAAGAACAGTGGCACTATTCATCCAATACTAAGTGCTTATATATCTTCTCTACCATACAGGTCTTGCACTTAGGTAGCACATTGAACATATCTGAGCATATATTACTATATCCTCATTATGGCCTTGGAAAGATAATTAAGAAACTCTCAACACAATGTCACAATTGCACATTAATTCAGAAATAATATATCCACGAGTCAAAGAGTTCAAAAGGGCTTCATAAAATATTGCTCATTATTTGCAAAAATGTGTGCAACAAGGCCTTAAATGCAATGATAAATATTTCTGGCAGAATTGATGCGAGAGGTAGGATGCATACCATCAGTGCATTGTGTAACAGCAGCGATACCGTAAGTCCTTCCGTTGCCTCCCCGGGGTAGAGAAAGGGACTCGACCTCACCTCCATTCTTGTTGATGAACTGGATGTTGGACCTGTCACCACAAAGAAATAAAATCAAATTAATAATGATGATGATGATGATGTCAGATGACTACTACTACTACTACTAGTACTATATGCTTTTACTACTTCTACTACTACTACCCTGACAATTCTTTCTATTACTAATACTACTACTTAAAACTAAACCAACAATGTCATTATATTAACGACAATAATAATTTCAAGAAGCAGAAGAAGAAAATACCACTACTACTACTATTACTACTACCAATAAAGATTATAATAATTCAAACAACAACAATAGTAATAATTAATTCATACATTTATTTAAACTGATACTATTTACCTGATAACAATAGTAATAATATTTATATGAAGAAGAAGAAGTACATGAAGAAGAAGAAGAAGAAAAAGAAGCAGCAGAAGAAGAAGAAAGAGTAGAAGAAGAAGAAATAAAGAAGAAGAAGAAGACAAAGACAAATAGGAAGACGAACACTATACTACATATGTAGGTGCAAAAATGGGTATATCTGTTGGGCTACTTACGTCTGCCAGTCTGTCCAATACAGGTTATTACCCAATGAAGCCAGACCAAATGGATACTGAGCAGCACGGTACACTGGGTAACGTGAAAGTGGATCACCATCAAGGTTCATGCACTCAACCTTCTGTGTGCCTGAAAATATTAAACCATGAATCATCGTGATGATAAATTTCTCTTTTGCGGGGGGGGGGGGGGGGGGGGGGGGGGGGGGGGGGGGGGGGGGGGGGGGGGGGACGGTAAGGGTAATTTGAAATGACTTCTTTTTTTGGTCAGTCGAAAAATTACAAAAATCATGCATTAATCTATACTGATACTGAAGTGTATTTCTCTGATAAGTGCAGTAATAAATTTCTGGGTAAAATAATATGATTTACCTCACTTCTTTATAGCCTCTGTGTATTGGTCTGTTAAAAAAAAATATCAAAGAAATGCTGTGCTTTAATCTATAATTGTATTTCTTGCATAAGATACTTTTTGTACTACTAGGTATTGTAAACCTCAAATGTCACAGCAATTACCACTGACAAACTGTTAAAGATCAAGCAATCAACATTATCTGTGTATTCATTTTACTTTACAGCTGTTTAGATAGATTCCAAGTGAAAGTATAAACACTCAAAAGTCTTACCAGCATCTGCCCAGCAAAGAAGCTGTGAGACCAGATCGATAGTGAGACCATTGGGCATGATAAGATCTTCATCCAAAAAGACAGCACGCCCACTACCATCCATACCAGACACCTCGATCCTTGGGTTGCTACGGTCCCAATCAACCCAATACAAGTACCTGTAGGGATCACAAAAACATAAAATGTGCTCATTATTTCAATATTTATGAAAAGAGGATGAAGGACTTGTTTTGGAATAGATGAAATAGACTGAAATCATTAGCAAATGGTCTGAAATAAAAAAAATCTGTGAATAGTGGCACATGTAAGTTATCTCTTATAGAATTAAGAATGTAAATAGAAGGTCCATAATATCCCAAATGCTGATGCCAATATGAAAATGGGATATGAGAGTATGCAGATAGATTTGTTCTAAATGTCATCTAATGGTATTTAAGACAAAGCAGCAACATTGATTTTCATATATCAAATGTATACATGAGTAAAGAGATACATTCATATAAATGTACATATTCTAAACACATGTACAATACATATTCATGTCTAAAAATACAATATCATTATCAGATAAACGATCACATCACAAATATCACTTTAATGCAAATCAATCAGTACCGGTAGATCATACAGGCATAACAGTGACTTGCAATTGCAATAGCAAAACCGTTGTCAAATAGAAGCTTAATACTATTCCCCCCCCCCCCCCCCCCCCCCCGAGATCAAAAAGATAGAAATATAAGTCCTACCCTCCAACTGGATCCGCGACGATGGCTCTAGGATTGACAAGATCCGTATCGAATAGCACATGTCTGTTAGTTCCGTCAAGATTAGCAACCTCAATGCGATCAAAGCCAGAGTCTGTCCAGTACAGATTACGGCTGAGATGATCGATAGCTACGCCTTCTGGGCTGCTCAAACCTGTATAGAGAAGAGAGAGAGGATGGGAATGATTATGGTAACGCAACAAGGCCATTCCCATTAACGTGAAACATACATGTATTACAGTTATATAACCATTCTTTACATTTATGTTGACACTACTAAAACACTGTGTTATAGTTCACTTGTTATAAAGCATAGGGAAATTCCAAAATGTGGATGCACAGACATTTTAGAAGTAAAATGAATCTATTCTAGCAAATTTAATTTTTGAGTGAGATTGTGAATCATACACATCATAATTAGGAAGATTATATCAACATGACTCTCTCATGCATACACATGGTTGCCTAAACTTTTGATTATTAGAAACATACCCCCAAATGATAAAAACAAAAAGCTTTGGATAACTATATCTGAACTCATCAACATGAAATACTGATCATTTTGGAGACAACTAAAAGGACATTCTAAATTTCTGTATATTCTTGTTAACATGTTGATAATGTGAACAAATTTTTTACTCATCTCAACAGGGGCTCAGATACAGAATACTTTTACAACATAAATGAAAGCATTTCTTCTTCTTCTGTTGAAGCACAGGTCACCATGTTGTCTGTGTATCTTCGTACCCTGAAGTTGTGCAGATATATATGTACAGTGCTGTGGAAGATCTAATCTATGTGCGGTTAAAAAGAACAGGCGCAATCCTAGGGCAACTGTGTTTTCTGCACCTCAGTCTTACATAGATATATACCAGCTACAAATACAACACCATCACTTTCCATCGCTTGACGAATATGTCCAACTTACTTGTATTGACGACCACACTGACATCCCTGCCATCTAGCGATGCCTTCATGATAGCCCTGCCAGAGATATCAGTCCAATAGACGTACTCATGACGGCAATCATAGCCCAGTCCCACCACGGTCTGACGGCTCTTCATGTACACCTTGCTTCCTGCGCTACCATCACGAGGCAGGTTCATCACAGACATACCCTGCCCAAACACCAGGGAACCATCGGCCTCGGGAAGCGCTAGCAACATAAAAAGAAGAAAAAAAGGTTATGATATTCAACTTTTGCAACAGGGAAGACATGACATGGCTATAAAGCCTATGCAAACTTGCACTTTCCTGCCTACATTGTCCATTTTAATTTTAGGTATTTCATGATTTATTAAATAATCTATGAAATCATGTAACCAGTTAGATATAATTTAACTTTGAATTAAATTTATATGACCAACATATGTTATTATTTGGGATAGAATTCAAATATGAAGCGTTCTTTCCACAACTACCTATGAAAAAAATTGATAGCACTATCATATGTTTATTACGTTGTATTTTTTTCTTCAGGATGTCTTTTTTTGCATGCCCTGCATATACCAGTACTTTGGTATTATCCTGGACTAATACAATTTGTTTCCTGTTGTTCAAACACGATCAATACCGGGATGTTTAAAAAAAAGTATAAGTAGGTTTCTAATAAGGAAATAGATCATTAATGGATTCCTTTTTTAAACATAATATTATTTAAAATACAAATATAAAAAAATCAATGTAGTAATAAATCATAAAATACACATAAATTCAATATAAGACAGGCCCGATATAACATAAGATGCATATGAAGTTTATTGAAGAGTATATCTGAGGTGGTTGATAGAAGAGTGATAGTAAGGAAAATTAAACATTGTTGTGCAAAAAATGGCTGAGATATCAATGTTGTTTACCTTCACAAGTGAACCCATTTCCTCTATATCCAGCATTACAGCGACAGGTATAGGAACCTCGGTTGTTTTGGCATCGAGCATTAGCATCACAGGCAATGTCAGCTCCTTCCAAGCATTCATCAACATCTGCAGAAAGAAAGAAACCAATCTTTCATGTTAGTATGTATGCTCCTTCACAGGGCACTATCACATCATGGAAGCATCATGAAATACATTGAAACAGGTACATGCATTCGGTAATACATGCTGTTATATCAATATCTTGGTTCAAAACTTAAAATGCAAGCTCTACCTATGTTTAATACACCATTGCACAGACTATAGTTTTCATTCAAAGATCAAAGATCAAAGATCAATAATTAAAATGCATAGAGCTTTGTGCCGTCTTCTCATTTTGATGCCCATCCCCCTATGTGTGACATAGACCTATACCACTATCCACACTCTGTGGGTGGGGTCTTTATTTAAAAAGTAAGCGGCTAATCATTTATTCACTTGCATGACAAGTTGAACCATTGATAATTTTCTTTTCAAATGGAGGTCAATTGTAATATAGACCAGTGTAATCCATTTTATGTTGAATTAATTTGAAAGTAATCTTTAGTTCTCTAAATGACAAATTAAGCCGATACTTACAGAGAAATACTGGTGAATGATATATATCAAACTAATAAGTTCTATTCAAAGCTGAGTGATTAGCAAAAAAGCTAATGAAATTAAGAAACAATTAATAATCTAAACCACTTGCCTTTGAACAAAGTTGTGTTTTTCAGTGATTCCAGGATTTTGGTAAAGGTAACGCACAAATTCCAAAATTTAAAAAAGGGGTCATCACCTTAAACGTGAGGCACATTTTGGGACTAACTAGTTTGTCAAGACATGCAATTCCATTACTACATCTCAAGATCAGCTCTACATTAATTCTGCTCACCTTCGCATGTGAGGCCATCGCCATTATATCCAGCTCGGCAGATACACCTGTAGCCCCTTCCCTCTGGTAGGCAGTCAGCATCCCTGCTACAATCAGAGCACAAGTTCACTAGCTGGTCTGTAATGAGACAGTGAACAACAAATGACAAATATATTGCATATGACTTCGGAAGTTATCTGTGAAGCAGTTTTCATTCTAAAAATTATTGACAAGCAAAAAATGGAAGGTTATGGAAGGTTATAAATTTGGCTGGGGGAAGGGGGCTTATTTTCATTTTTATCCTATTGTATATAGTTAAGGTATGCCAAACTGACATCCTTCATCCTTAAGCACTGTATCGATCCAGAATATAATTTTCCAAAGAAATACAATTCAAAAGGATGACAAATCACAGAATAAAGAATAAAAAGGACAGAAAGTTCTCTCCTTTCCATTACAGAATACCATGCCCCAGATCCAATGGATCAATATTTACTCAGGATTCAAGCAAACGGACTTACCTGCTTCCTCACACAAGTACCCATCTCCCTGGTAACCAGATCGACAAGAGCAAGTATATCCTCCGGGCACGGGGGAGCAGTCAGCGTAGGGATGACATCTATTGTTCAGGCAAGGATCCTGGCTCTCTTCTATGGGTAATAAATCATCAAAAGACATAATTCGTGAATTTCACTGGTATCATTAGAAAAATGCTCTATATTTCCCTACAATTTGCAGTTTTTAAATGATTTGATACCAGAAATATAAATTCAAAAGACTCTCAAGAAATCACCCTAGGATAATGTCAATAGCATTGTGCAAACATTTCTATGACATAATGACATGATACATATTCCTCTATACAATACACCAGGATGTTGAAATTCCTAGAGTTGCTGTCTCGAAGGTCTCTGCGACTGAGTTAAAACAATTTCTTTTTTTAATGATAGAATGGGGGAACAAAGAAACGTGGATAGACCACTGGAACCCTGCCTTAGTGCCTATAGCTCTTCCATCAGTGCCCCATAGGAATTATTCACCAATTTGTAAGAATGCATGCCTCCACAGAGTCAACTTAAACATAAGGAATCAGCTAATGGTGTTGCAACATTTTCTCCTACCGCAATTGCTCCAGGCTTTATTTCGTCAGAGATACAAGGTTAGGTTAGGGTTGCAAATGGGCTTTAAGTTAGGTGTAGGGTCAGGCCTTACAGTAAGGTATAGTGTTGGGTCCAGGGTTGAAATTAGGAATTTGGTTAACGAAGGAATTCAACATGGAGAATTGTTGCAGGAACAAATCTTGAACAACTCAACTGCTTATGCGTACCTTCACAATTGTATCCATCTCCTACATAACCTGGAGCACATTCGCAGGAGAAGTCAGTGTCTCCTCGAGCACGGCAATAGGCATAAGGGCTGCAGTTGTTGTTGTCACATGCATTGGCTGTTTGTTCTATACAGTAAGAAGGTAACATGAAGTGAGTTAATTCCTGAGATTCTGGTATTCGAGGAGAACTGTGAAATATTGGTGAAGGCTCTTGCCTAGTCATACAAGAGATCTCTGGTTAGATCCTTGCTCGATGCATACATCCTTAGACAAGGTGTTCGGACTACATTTACCCCTCTCATAGTAAATGGGTACCTGAGGTAATAAGAATTGCAAGGCCAGCAGGTAGAGCAGTATTAATACTGATGTGGCTACTCTGACCAAGATCAAATCATTACTGATTATTATAGAGGTATGTTTATAATGGACAAATTAAATGCTTGCACATAACAGTCTCAAAGATGCTATTTTGAATGTGATACAAACTTTAAACTGGTCAATATCAAACCTCGCTGAATGTGTCAATTTCAGAGCATAGCATTACGTTATTTATCTGTTGCCTAAAAAAAATGATGAATAGACTCCATTTTCTTTGCTTGTTTGTACTTTGATCAAAAATAATCTCTAACATGAAACATAAACATCATTTTCACACCTCTAAAGGAAAACTGATCTACCATTAATTCATTTTGATTATGCAAAAGGTTTATTCTTTGACTATGATACCGTATGTACTTCATTATGTTTTTCAGTAGTTACATTTTTAAGTTCAGTTGTTCTGTTTTTTAATGTTATTCCCTTGAAAGAAAAAATAAAGTTCAAGTTGAGTTCATTTCAAGTTCAGATTATTAAAAGGATTTTCCATAAATTCATGAGATGGGCACAGAAAGGAGTACCTCGTTCGCAGTTCCTCCCATCTCCTGTGAATCCTGTAGCACACTGACAGTAGAAACTCTGGCCATCATTTGTAGGATAGCAGTAGGCATACAGAGAGCAATCATTAGTGTCACATGGGTCAGATGCTTGATCTATCAAATGAAACCAAAAAACATTGGTTATTAATCCATTTTTGTTTGAAGAGTACCGGTACCAGAATATAGCAATTATTTAATTTCAGCAGTAAGTATACAGACAGCAATCATTAATGTCATAATTGTCCCCAGTGAATACATGTATTCTTCAACAAGGTATTAATATCCACCAGTTTCTCTTTACCATGTAGTTATTGAGTACCTGCATGGTAGCACTTATTCATCATAAAAATGCAATATAAGATATAAATGGAAATAAATTAGTTGAGCTAAAGCCAAATTAAAACATCACAAACTTGTTTTTTATGAATACAAATTAAAGAATACCCCCAATAATAACATTCAGTTTGTGTCTAAAATATACTTCTATCTATACCAGCACATCTTTCAAAACAAGGAAAGCTTTGTTTGTATCAATCAAATGAACGTAGATGAGGTGATGAACAGGACGACTAACCTGCAACGCAGACACGTCCATCACCATTGAAGCCTGTGTTACACTGGCATGTATAGCTGTATCCAGCAGGGTAGCAGTTTGCATTGCGATCACAGTCATTATTGTCACACGGGTCGCTGGGTGACTCTAGTAAGGGTCAAAGGTAAAAAAGAGAGTTAAATGAAACATGATACATGCATGCTTAAAGATAAAGACCAGTTATGGTCATGCGATTGCATTGTGAAAGAAACGTTGTGGAATCGATCAGAAAAGGTTGATCATCTAGCATACAAGTATTGGTGTGTACTGCAAGGTTCTGGAATCATCAAAATGATAAGAAATTTGGCCCAGTCTTCGTAAAGTTACAAGCACTGTACACAGAAAGATGTATATGGGACTACGCACAGTTGCGTTTATCTCTCACAGGCCAATAGATAAACTAATTTACCAAATATATCAATTAGTAGGCGGTTTCCCGGCAAATTTTTTATCATCATGTATTAGTCAAAACATATTCTTTCACATGATTGGTAATAAGAGCTTCCATTTCATTTTTTGAAATTGGGGCGTTTCCAAAACTGGTATTTACCTTTAAGTAATGAGGATCATATGCACTAGTATTATCCAAGTTATCTGACTTAATACATGGACACAACATATGAACCTAGTGCCTGTTTTTGCAAAAATAGGATACTTTTGACAAGCCAAAAACGGGGGTTATATTGAGAGCCCATTTTTAAACCTACTTTAGACCTTTGACTATGAAGTGACACCATTTGAATTTTAATGCAAGTACAAACTTATTTTTTGACCTTCAGAACTTCCCTGTGCAGCTGAAACCATCTCCAGGTTTAGAATATCAATGAAAATATTCATGAGGGCATGAAGTACTGTGTCACTTACTTTTGAATTCCCTCTTTATAAAGATATTTTAAAAGCTATAAAACCTTGACTTACCTGTGCATGTATAACCATTGCCAGTGAATCCTGCCCTACATTGACAGGTAAAGGTGTTACCCTGAGGGAAACATTCTGCATTTGTACCACAGTTGTTATCCTGGCAGGCATCAGTGGGAACACCTTAAAGAGATAAGATTAAGAACATGCTTACCGGTAAATGAAAGGAAAAAAATAAAGACTGATTTAGGTAATAAAGTGGTAGAATGTGTGGGGAATAGGAATGTAAATCACTTTCTTAGCTGTATACAAACTAGCCTAAATGTAATAAAAAAAATGGTTATAAAGCACTTTGCTTACAATAATTTCTGTAACTACCATCAATAATATAAAAACAGAAGGAAGACTGAAATAAAAAAAACCTGAGGTTATTTGATTGTTCCATCTAGAAATCCATTATGCTTTTCTTTTGGTAATTGCACAAGTAATTAATAAAAATGGATAGATTTAAAGAAATTGGTCTATATAGTTACAGCTTAAAACTAAAACTGGGGGTCCAATCAATAAAACTGACCCCGCAAATGAACTCTCCACAAAGGCCCTGATATTGGTGATCAAAGTTCCTAGACCGAGTATAAGAAAACATGTTAACTGATGCAAGGAATTAATCCTTGCCACGCAAAGGTATAGTCACTGTGAAATAGTTACCGATATCAGGGCCTACGTTGGTGATCATGGCGTATCGAAGGATATCTCCCTGAGGCTCAAAGATGGAGTAGGCATAGGTGGTGTTCATCCTCATGGCTGTCAGGGATGCATCAGTGTTTATATCATCGGCCTCACACTCCTGGTAGGTAATGGTCTGCTCGATGGAGAACCTGATGGTCTGACCATCAGCATCCAGGGTGCGCTGCTCAGAGGAATACACATATCCTGTGTTCAACAAACATGAAAATGAAGAATTTACAATTTTATTGAAATTGTTTACATTACAGAGTTAATAGGAAAACTAGGTATGTATATACATATTCATTAACTAAGTCAAAGAGTCAGCACTAAAATAACGACTATGAAGGTGGTCATTTATCAATATACCCTAATAGGTGATGGATAATATTCTTGATCAGAATGACTCTTGCTTGCAATAGTAGTTGTAAGGAGGTCGTTGGTGGCGGGCTTTAGAACCGTGACCTTCACCCCGTTCCCACCCCGCTTATAGGTAAGCAAGGCTTAGTTTTTATGTGTGTTTAAATTGTTATATTTGATAATATTGTTACTATGTTTTGTTCATATCCTGGTTTAAACGAATTAGTATTATTATAAGGCTTAAAAATATGTTCAAAGAACATATTTGTTAACAGAAAGGTGTAATTTAAGGCGATATTGTTGTTACGTAATGCTCAGAGGGTGTGACTTCTCAATGTACAAGTAGATTACACGTAGAGGAAATGGATGCGTAGGCTATGCCTGTACGGGTACGTGTAGAATGCATTTGTGTGTACGGTCAATTGGGCCTTGGAGTGTGACTATTGTAGTTGGGAACTTGGGCGCTAATGACTATGTGTTAGGTTTTGGTGTAGAGAAACCTGATTAACGAAGAATTATGATTTTTTAAGTTTGATTAATTATGTTAGGAATTTGTATTTGATCCAGCTTATACACTTTGGGCATTTGCATTGTCTTAAATAAGTTAAAGTTATTGTTATTAACGATTCAAATGTTTTAGTGTAGTGAACACTGTTTACCTTTTGTTGTCATAATGCTGAAAGATGTGTCGTTGTTTATTCTTGTAATTGATAACTGTTTATCATTACTAGACCCCGTTCCCACCCCGCTTATAGCGGTGTGTCCTTTACAGAATAAAGAGCACCAACTCTACTCCTCAGGCTGCCATTGTCATCTGTATTGTCCGAGGTCTACCCCCACTCATTCCGGCTACCCGTCACAATCTACCACCCCCCTACATAGTGAACACTTTTCTTCAAATAAGTTCGCTCTCCATTTTCCTCACAATATCAATATATCTTGTATTTATCAAACATCAATATGAATTAGCGATGTGACCACTGACCAATATCTTAACATCAATTATCATCATTATTAACAAAACATGCAGAATGCTATTTTCGTTTTCATCATCTTCATATGTATATCAGAAGATAAATTTTAATCATACTCCACTGCTCATCGCAGAGATTCTATACATCAAAACCAATACCTCAAAATCCTTTTACTCCTAAATCCACCAATAAACTTAACCCAATAACATCTGAATTCTCTCATTCTCATAGGCTTAGCTCTTTATATATGCCACACATAAATAATCTCCCTGTGCGACATACCATATATCATGGGATAGATGTACTAGAGGTTGAAAGTTAATTTATAACTTTTTCCAGTGTAAGAGTATAGTGTAAAAGGATCATCCTGGAGCTAATCAACACTGGACAAGGGTAATTTTGCAAAGCCATTGTGTTACAAGAAGCAATTCTTCCATCAATTGGTGTGTATTGTCTAATAAATACAAATATGCAAATGTGGCAATGACCACGCAGAGAGGCAAAGAAATAAACCAAAGTGCTAATAGAAAGACTACCCAGTTCCCACAGACAACTGGTTAAAACTTGCGACTTCTGTACCTGGTCTGTATTTGGTGTAGACCTCAGAGTGCCTGTCTACGGTCACGGATGTACCCGGTGAAAGGTTGGGCACGTTTCCATCGATAGTGACATAGCCTCCGATCACACCACCACCTTCCTCACTCTCATCCACACCGGTATACCTCTGGATGATGCTCACCTCTTCTCCGTTTTCAAATCTGATGTTGGCAGAGTAGAGTAGGTCTCCACCTGTATAATTTTGATGAGACATTAGGAGGTAATTAACTCGTTGACTACAGAATTTTCTCGTTCCAGTAGGCTTATTTATTTATGAATATTAATACAAGGACAATCATTCAGTTCCTATAGGCAATTGGAGAAAAACAGTCATAAATGGGGAAAACAAAGATGGAGAAGAAGATAATGAATGACAAGAATAACAAGTGGGTTTTCATAGAGGTCCATACTTCTAGAGGAACATTTTATTTACTGGTACCAAAATCTTCAACCTAAACAGAGCTCTATGTTTAAGGGTGCCAGAGAGACATGGGTGGTGCCCAAAAACTATGTCTGGACCATTAAAATTTTAAAATATTAACATAGCGCTAATGCATAGTCTCCTAAAAGTTAAATTTGGAGGACCTCTTCCCCCAAACTTGGTGTGGAGCCCTGACCTAAATAACCTTTCAACTGTTGATCCAACTAATCTAAATTTTGTCATCAAAGAATGCTTACTTAGCCACAATTGGATGGAAACCTTCAAGTATAATTCTCACCTGTTTGCATGAAGCCATTGATGCCCTTAGCAGATGGTTCTGCAAACATCCAGCCCATGAGCTCACCGATGGGCAGTAGGATCTGCATGGAGTATGCTATGGATGAGGGTACGGGACTGATGGCTGTGAAGGTGCGTCCACCTCCTCCCATGATGAAGGTATGGAGATACACCTCGTCTGGAATGGTCACTCCATTGATGGTCCCGTTCACACGACCATTCATACGTCCATTGTTATCTGAAAAGCACACACATGTCATAGGTTAATACAGATAGGCAGTGGCGGATCTAGGGGGGGGGGGGTTGGGGGGGTTGCAACCCCCCCCCCAAAAAAAATCTGGGGACCATTTTTTTAAATCTTATCGCAAGAAAACGCCATTTTCACACACAGATTTTCAAAAATTTTCCCTACTGTGGGAGGGGGGACACCCCCCTCCCACACCCTCCCCCCTCGCTCGCTCCGCTCGCTTGGACTCGGTCGCTACGCTCCCTCGCATACCACCCCAACCCCCCCCCCTTTATAAAAAGCTGGATCCGCCCCTGATAGGGTTTAAACAAGTTCTAGTGCTATTGATTGCAGTTGTTCTGAATTCTGAGCATTAAAAACATTAGGAAGATCTATTAAACTTAGAGATCAGATTCTTCTGTATTTGAATTTTGAATACATTTTTATAAATACTTCATGAGATGAAACTATTTAATTCACTCAAGATAGTTACTGTTCAAATTTTCTCCCGAATTGTGATCTCCCAAATGACACACATAATTTCTCACTTTTTGCTTGAAGCTCATGCCATATACTTCCTTCGTGAATCATTGACATTTTTAGGAGGCTTCCCTGATTAAAACCACAATTTGAAAATCTCTTAATTACAATATCAGGGACAAATGTTATGGTGAAATTTATGATACATCACACATGAGCCAAAAATATATCAGCTTATCATGTAGGTTTTAAATGGTTTTAATCCTAGTTGTTCATGTACAATAAACCAAGTAATAGCAACAAAAAAATCTCTTGATGTTGAAATCACAAACTAAATATAATGTAAACTACGCAATTGGACAATGGATTAAAAATTAATAATAAACTTTTACCGTATTCGTAAAATCCATGATGACTGAATGTCTGTACTTACTGATTGACAAACAGTGGATTCCATTGCCTATGAAGCCCTCATTGCATGCACAACAATGACCAGTAGGATAAGGTACACAACGTCCATCCACACTGCATGTCTCTCTAGTACACTGGTTCTCAAAGTCTAGTACAACATCAAATGCTGCACAATACAAAATATGAGATTAAATATAAAACATTTATTGCTTCACATAATAAATGCTCCGCTTTTTGGTAAAATTTAGATTTAAAAAAATCAATTGCAGCATGGTATTAGATAACTTGATGATATATATACCAAAAAGTACTAAAATGTGAAATCATGTTCAATCAATATTCACTAACTGGTTTTTCCTTTCCCATTTTATTATTGTGTGTCTTTTATTGTATTTTCATTTATTTTTCTGGTGGGGCACATTATTCTGATATTCCACATAATTTTGATGTATAATTCATCATAGCACCACACAAGATAAATATTATTTTTAAAAGTTTAACAAGACTCTCTGCATTCATCTCAAAGCAAAATATTATTCCGGGGATATAATATAGTTTCAGGATTCCTGAATCTTGAAAGATCAACATCTAATCGAATTCCAGGACATAAGTTTCTTTTTCCTATTCAACATCAAAGACATCAAAACAATATGGGGAAATATAAGGAAATATCAGAAGGGGCTTTGTTTTAATACTGAGCATATGTTTGTCAGCTATACAGATGTCTATGAATCAGCATTTTTGCTTTATTAAATTTATGACACTGCATTGTTTCATCAAATTGTTTTCATGTTTCATTTTTTCAAATTGTAAACGAGGGGTGGAAAGATACCTGTAGGGTGCCTCACTTGGCAAGAGTTCACAAAAAAATGTGAAATTACATTTTCTCAAATATAGACAAGAATAGAAAACCAACTAACTTATAAGAAGTAATATCATTATGAGGACCTGTCTCCTTGAAGTAATTGAATTACATACCACTTCCTATACATTCTTTTAGAGATTGTTATGATCGAGACAAACCTATACATACGGAGTGAATATACTGGGGAAAAAATAACCCACACTTCTTCGGAAAGCATAGGTTTGATATCATTCTATAAAAACTGTGTGTGATCTATTAATTTGACTACCAGTATACTGAAAAAGATAGAAACACAGGTCAGTCCATCATACAATATTTAGGGACATTGATTATGAAAAAAATATGCATATTTGACTAAAATCACAACTTTATCCATGGAAGCTAACTTGTGATTGAAACAAAAATGTGAACTAACTATTATCTAATTGGATGTTGACTGCATCCTGTGGTGGTTCGTCATTCTGGGGAAGAGTTTCAAGAGGTACATAGGCCACTGCAGGGATGATGTTACCGTCCATACGCCCATCAATCTTGTATGCCCACATCCCATTCATACCAACATTGGAGTCCCTGTAAGGAGGATAGGAAATGCAAAAAACATTTTAGTATATCAAGGGAAAGTTGTAATATATCACTATCATGGTGAAACTTGGTCTATTTATTTAAAGGTACATCCCATTCAAACCAATGTTTGAGGCTCTGTAAGAAAAATTGTAGATACAAAGTACATGAACAATAAGGATTTAATATACAAAATATGTTAGTGAAAAATAAGTAACATACTTTAAGAAAAAAATGATCATGTCCATACCAACATTGAACTCACTGTAAAGATGACTGACAATATTTTAAAGTATACAAAATACACAATGTAAAAGAATAGTTTGGTAGTGATACGTAAATGGTCTATTCTGTTTTTGAACGTTACACAAAATAAACAGAAGTGTATGAAAGGAAAATAGTCAGTGTTACATTTAAGGACTTGATTCAAAATCATTCCAAAGTGTTTTGGGCAGAAAGATAATCAAAAAAGCAAACAAAGAGTAAATTATTCCCCCCAACCCCCCCCCCCCAAAAAAAAAAAAAATATATAAAAAAATAATAATAATAATAATAATATTTATTATTTACAAAAAAAATAGAAGTGTACCTATATACATGTACATTGATATGTTCTCAATAGAAATGTCATGCCCTGTATGTAAGTGCATTCAACAAATGGAACTAGAAAACATCAATGAAAGGAGTAAACAAAAAAAATCACCCATTGTTTACAGAATTTAAACAAATTTAAAACGATATATAAAATGACAGTTTTATTTTCCACGGACTAGGCTGTCATTATTATGATGAGACTTTTGTATGGTTTCCCACGCTTCAGAAGGATACAGAATCCATATAAACAATAAATACCATCAGTCAGACCTATAAATATAATATGTTCCAGTAAATAATAAAATTACAGGATGCAGAAACCTCAAATTTAGGTGGGAGTACCATGAGAAAATTTGTTTTGGGAAACAGACGAGACAATGCTGAGGTTTCCTGCTCAAACAATTCAACTGAATGCACAACAGGAAATCAAACTGTGAACTTTGATAAATATCATCCTAGATGTCTGTCTTGTCCAATTCTACAAGTTCGTGTGAAAATGATCAACAACATAATATATACCAGGGGGGCGTTTCACAAAGCCTTTTTTCAATGACAATAACCAAATTCAGTGAAAAATCTGCTGATAACCAATCAGAAGCAAGGATTTCAGTAGCTTATAACACAAACTGTCATTTGTTACTGATGACAAGCTTTGTGAAATGACCCCCAGGTACTCATCTTCTTAACCCATTGTCTACTTGCACATACATGTAGTGACTCATGTATTAAAGCCTATGGGAATGACAGAAGCCAGGGGTCAATAGGGTTATAAGTGATATTGAATTATTCTCTCTTTTTGAAAATATACACACTCACTATTGTGAGTCATACTATTTATTTGCATTTGACAGTTTGACTTTTAGAAGACGCAAAATAAATGAAGGACAGTAAACCAACAGAGTAAATACTGCAATAGAAATCTAAATTGTATCAATAAAATGTCTATTTACATTTCCTTATGTAATTAAGGATCATGTGCTTTGTAGAAAATGCAAGAAGCATAACGCATGAGGGAAACTGATATTTTAGTGAAGTAATTTAAAGTTTCTAAATTCTTTCTTTCCAAGCATTTATGTACAATATATCCACTTATATATCCATCAGATGCTTTACTGGCCTGCATCTAAATATGACCATTTGATAAAGTGCAAAGGAAATCTGATGATAATTTCCAAGGGGCACCAAACAGGGAGATAGGAGTGGCTGCTTCTACATACATAGTTGATTTTGCTATAAATAACAGACTCCAAATCCCGTTTCAAATCTGGTATCAATATAGCAGGGATTTGTCAACAGGTCGAGCATTATAAATCAAATCTGATAAGATCGAGGAACAAAATTCTAGTCTCATAATGAGAAGTTTACATAATTATCTCAATTAAATGAAGAAAATCAAATGTATTTTTATTTGTTTAATGAAAAGTTTTAGAGAGACTGCTTCCTTCAACTTTTTAATAACCTCTGAACTGTTGACCAAAAAGAAAAAATACATTATTTGGTTATTCCACACTATAACGTTATTATCCAGTCATCACATTTCTCTAATTCAGTCATCACATTTCTTTACTTTATACCAGGGACGTATGGCATATATCTCTGGTCATACAAACTTTCTCCCTACTTATCACCATGGACTAGAGGCTATTGTAGGTCCAAGCTAGGCACACCCACGAAAGCCAAAAATAACTCCTGCTATATATGAAGTACCTCTTCATAAGATTAACCTGCCCTTATCCCTTCAACACCGCACCAAAATGACCCTTGTGCACCTACATCAATCATCAGTCATATCCATATCCTATCCCTGAGCAATTCTTTTGAAACAGTTTCAAAATATCTTGCTGACGTGATGTACAACAACTCAATTTGGGTTTTGAATAACGGTGAAGAGGAGGAGTATGATTTTTCTCAATAAGCAGTCAGGCAGTAAGTACCGGTACTGTAGTAACACAATTTGTTAAAGTTTAAGAAAAGTTGAGAGAAACAATGGTACTCTATACTATGTGTACACTGCTTCCACTTTGACCTGAAACTCATGGTATGTAAACAATGCTCATTATTCCTAAAATGTTTTGCCAATTGGTGGAAATTGCAAAAAGTCAGTTTAGCAAGTCTGTCATTTGACTGCACGCACATGAAACTGTTTCAAATCTCTTCCACCCGCAAAACTTGTATACCGTAAGTTTCAAGCATTTGAAAGTGTCTTGTTTGTACAGTATCCACAATTTCACTGATATCTACTGAACAACATTATCGATGCAATCCAAAAGAAATTCAGCAAATGGATAAGAAGACATCTCTAATCTGCATACGGAAATGAGAGTTTACATGAGGACCTCCAAGTTGACACAAGGTCTCTCCGGGTTCAGCTGCATTCTTCCCATGTCTGTTGGAGTCATTCTAAACACTCTATACAAGCTGCAGCGATTAACTGGTAAACGAGCAAACATTATGGGCACCACTGCTCTGTCAATTTGATTAGTCAAGAAGAGCTAGGCATGCATGATAGTACTGGCCTTTGAAACTTTTACCACTCTGCAAACAATCTATGTTTTCTTTTAGGCTTTTGACCTTTTAAAGAAGGAATCATGGTCAAGACCTGAAACCAACTTTTAATCAAATTAAACCACAGCCAATGTGTGGCTGTCCTTGGTAATGATCATTGGTAATGATGATGTAGTAAGGAATACAAATCAGCACTGCCAGTAGCAGCCGATGAAAACACAACACAGAACCACAAATTCATTCATAGTTTGTGCTAATTAAACTGTCTACACCATGATACAAGAAATAGAATCTAACCCTAGGACAATGAATACGTTATAAATCAATAGATTTTTATAAAAAAAAGACTCTGTGAATTAAAAATACATGTATCTTTAAATAAAGCCAAGAGAGACAAGTCACTACACAGAAATAACTAACCTTTAGGCCTATGGCCTACATCGATGATTCAATATGAATAGTTTTTTATAAATTATAGTAACTGGTGGAGGTATAATAGTTTCCAATGGAAGAACAGGCCAAATTGCTGAATCTGGAAAGAGCATTACATGTGCATGATATATGACCAGGGTAAGGAGGTACAAGATGCTATCAAGCAGATGGCATTATCATTTTATTTATCTAACTCTCAACAGATACTGGTCATGTCCTCCTGTCATTATACACTGGTATGCAATATGTCCCAAATATATTAAAGGGTACGTCACTTAAAAACTAGTGCAAGGATTTACAAGCAGAATCTGAAATCCTTTTAGATTTGCACAATATAAACAAATAAATAAAAAATAAAAATCCATATTAATTTTTAAGCATTAATATTTACATAAAGTCACATGTAGATCTCCATTCAATATTAATTTTAATATCTTCTTCTTTTTTTTTTTCTTCTTCTGCCCCCAAATAGCGATACAAAGTAATAAAAAGAGCACAGAAAATGAGTAATGATCAGTGTATAGGAAATGGAGAATGATAATGAATGACTGGTTTATTTAATATACCTCATGGCTTCAAAGAGAGTAGCAGCCTTGTTATCTTCTGTGGTATAGACCATCTCAAACTCCCACTGATTATGGGCCTTGCCAGAGGTAAACCCAGCATCGATGTTGCTCCCGATGCGATCAGGACGAGGGTAGTCGTTGTTTTCTTCGTAGAGAAAGAAGGCAAAGGAATGCATTGCATCTGCTACCAAGATGAGCTGGAAAGTTACAGTCTGTATGTACAAGGAGAGAGGGCAACAAGCATAGATAATGATTAATTTTGTCAAAAAGTTCATAGGAGTTTGTCTGCTGAGAGCAAAAAAAAAAGGCAAATGTCAAATGATACAAGTTAATACCTTTCTGACTCTCAGTTGATATAAAGTCATAATCAATTTGTGAAAAGAATGTGAATTCTGTATTAAAGTCTGTTCAATAGTGAGTGCATGATTGCAGAACTCCGAAAAGCTCCTAACTGACCTACATGTACATACATGTACATGCATATTTATAAAAAGTATATTTTTTCAGTTATGTTCTAGTTATACTGTGATTCAAAGTTGAGTATGCCTTGATTTGTTGAGATATTGTATACTGGTAATATAAATTTCAGTAATTACTATCATTTAACAAAATTCCCACACTGATCTAGCATGATAAACATGTAAAAGTGCAACATATTTTCTTTTGTCTTTTATTATTTTTTTATACAACATCAACAACCACCAATGACTAAAAAAAAAAAAAAAAAAGCAAAAATGATATGGAAGAATAATACAAATAATATTAAATAAATCAAGAGTAAAAAGGCTCAAAATTAAAAGGGACATTAGAAAATAAGCCTTTATTGGCTGACCTTTACATTATCTGGATAGAAAAGATAAAAAAGAAGGAACATACATGTATTTGGCTTCAATTCTCACTCTTACAATGACCATCCTGCAGTTAACATTATCTCATCCTCATCTCTGGCAATATGACAATATTTTCATTTGAAAAGAAATACTGTCAGGTATCCTTATTTACTGTAATGCAATTTCCAGCACTACTTGGAAAGCTTAATATTCCTACCCAAAACAAGTTAATCAGGATTGTCGGCCTTCAACAGTTTGTACAAATTTGCAAACCCACAAAAACAAATATTTCCTTGATACATATCAGCACTACATACTGTTGTAATTTGTATTACAAATTGGAAAAAGTGGGCTTAAATTTAAGTATATCTACTTAAACTGCAAGCAAATTGTTTATATCTCTTGTGTATTTTGACAGGATTAGGTATTTATGTATCATTTCATACAATAAAGACAAACATTTAAATGACTGTGAGTACTACTGCTACTACATGTACATGTATTTCTAAACCTGCTACATTATAATTTAAAGGTCTACCATACACCTTAGGTCTATGGGTCTACTATTTCTGTACAATTTCTACGCCCACATGTGGGTGCTTTCCCTCATTTGTTGTTAATTAGGCTGACAGCCTATATCCTTTCACAATATGACCTTTTGACATATGTTCACAACTTCACACCTATAAATACATGTTACATTCATATCAATATGAACCCACCACACCAT
This sequence comes from Strongylocentrotus droebachiensis, assembly GCA_035222895.1. NCBI lineage: Eukaryota > Metazoa > Echinodermata > Echinoidea > Camarodonta > Strongylocentrotidae > Strongylocentrotus > Strongylocentrotus droebachiensis. The sequence goes on along the minus strand of JAVYIG010001680.1, from coordinate 7,896 downwards.
GGTGCCCTGTTTGCACCAGCCTTGGGAGAAGAAGGCATGGAACAATTCTGATGCAGTAATTTTGAAACATTATTACTGAATTATATAGACAGAGTTTAATTGGGTATGTTCTGGTAGATATCATGCGTTAACCATCATTATTTTGTGCGCAATTTAGTTAACATGCTGCTGCAACTTGTTCACAAGCTTATTATGTATAACGTTTTTCTCTGATGGATTACAAAAGTATTCCGCATACATATAAGGAAATAAATTTTAACAAGGTTTTGATTTTCAATCTTCTGCAATTTGTATGTACTTAGCGCTATTGTATATTAACAATTATTACCTTAACTACATGACTATATTGGTCATGATTAGTTCTAGTATTAGCAAGAGGTTTTTTATTAAAAGATATCTGTATTGAGCTAAATTTCTCCAAATACATAGAAAACCTAACTCCATGCACGACTAGTGACTGAAAACTGTGGAGACCAGGTTAAGCATTGAGTGGAAACACACCCTTAGATTCGATATCCATCTGGCTTTTGACACTCACACATCTGGTTACCATTCCATCTAATGATACTGCATACCAAAGGGGAGCCCTCAACAAAAAAATCTAAACTTGAACAAATTGAATCAGACCAGAAATGGATTTATACCAATTTACCTGTCAAGCCAATTTCAAAGCTGTTTTTGATACAGTTTTCAGATCTCTAGTGTTGTTGTTGAAGAAATCAATTTCTATGTTGCTTATGAATATGAATTGCATTGTAATTTTTCTATTTCATGCAAGCTTTGAGATGTCTCTCAAAAGCACAAAGAGCCTTTTGTTGAAAAAGTAACAGACAAAACTCAAAGAAAGCACTTGTAACAAATTCAAGAAAAGAGTTGAAATTACAGTTTGAGTATTATCACATCATTCACATGATTGAGTTACTGTAGTGTCTTCTCCTAAAAATTGAATGCTTCAGTTTGATAACAATTTACAAATTCAATATTTGCTGAAAACAAGAGTCGAACCATTTGTGACATTTGACAGCAATGCCCCGCTCATGGATTAGTTAAAAATGCCATGTCGAGTAACAGAAGGATAAAATACCCCCAATATGATGGAAAAAAACTTCTACCTAAATAATATGGGAGGAACTTTGAATAGACCAAACAGTACCATTTGACTTCTGAAAATATATTTTGTAAAATTCCTTCGAAAAAGTGGTGGTAAGCATGAAGAATTCTTTAAAAAATACTTAGTAAGTTGTCATTATTATTATATCTGTTGTACTTTTAGGACCATTTGTAATGCAGAATGGATAGAATTCTAATTGAATATGAACATCAATTTTACCATACTGTACATTGATATGTCCCATAAGACATGTATTTCCCCCACTTTTTCACCCAGAACTGAAGACCATTGAATAATGGTGCTTTCTGGTATCACTACCATTAGTCGTAGTCAAATCAAGAGAGATTTCATTCATAGATAAAATACATCCAGATAAAAGTCATGTGTCATTTGGGACACATTGCACGGAAGCACCTCCTATGTTTTGTTTTACTTTTTAACTCTTAGTCTTAGGGGAGGAGTTTCTCATGGTCTAAGCCTAAAATTCCACTATCTTTATGACCATGTCATGGTACCTTTAATAATAATGCCTACTTGAACATATAAGAAGTAACAGAAATCCTACATCTGAAATTCATTACTTGAGGTATTTCTCCCCTTTAAAGGAAGTTATAAATAGAACATTTGTCATCAAACAGGAACTTCATCCATGTGGTACCCACAAGTTACTGTAATTTATGGAGTCTGGGGCATGCAGTCACCATAAAGTACAAGCAACAGAGGACGGAGAGTAGAACTGTGTTATGACTGGGGTTAGAAGCTCAAAGGGAGTGGGAAACTTGGGGTATCGTTAAACTGACACTCGTCATCATTCAATCACACTGCAGTTATTAAAGAAGTGCCAATAAACATGGAAATCAAGATAACATTAAAATTGACATGGGGGGTACATCTTTATTGTCTGCTTAGAGCTAGAAGTTGGTTAACTCTGTGTAAACTGTAAAGGATATGAGCTAATGCCCTTATAAACTGGCTCTCTGAGATCTGTGGTGCTATATGTCTCATATAAATAAAGAAATAGAGCATTTATTCTAGGCACAGTGGATTTTCTCTGCTCTACATGTACTGTACATGACAAATTGACAATATGTTTGACAAAGTCTGATGAAGATAAACCAACCACACTATCATGCTTTAGTGCTTACCAACCAGTGGAGATTTCCAAACAGTGCAAACCCAGACTGAAAAATAGACTAATTCATAGCAAAGAAGAAAAAACCCACTCTGCTTGACAACAAGCTCTACTTGTCACAAACACTGCTCTTAACCTCTGCCATAGCACCCCCAGAGAATGGTGATCTAACTCTTTTGGTTTCATTCCTGACCACACATCCATCTAGAACCCACCCTAATCAATCTATGTTCGCTGTTAGAACTGATGTGACATACAAAACAACAAGGAGGACAGACAAAAACTGTGCAGGGAAAACACACTTGATTTGTATTGTCTAACATTGTCTTTGTACCATTACCTCATTACCCCTAGAGAACATCTCTTTTGGTTTCATTCCCGACCACATACCCATCTAGTCTTGCCCAAATCACTGCATGATTGCTGTTAGAGACTGCCATATTCTCCAATGTGACAACATGAGAGGACAGACTAAAAATGTGCAACAAGCTACTAGTACACTTGTCTCGTTACTTGTCCCATTACCCCTAGAGAATGGAGATCCATCTATTTAGGTTTCACTCATAATACCACACATCCATCTAGATCTTACCACAATCACTTCATGATTGCTCTTACAGACACATGATTACCGGTTTTTCTTTTTTGTAAATTGATCTGTAAACTTATACCAGTGTCAACTAATTTCTGAATGGATAATAAATGTGTAATTTCAATTTCAATTTCAATGAGGACAGACTAAAGGTCGGGAGCATTCCCTGCTGAAGGTGTGCAACACACAATCCACAGTAAGGAAAATATGCTTGTCTGAAAGAACTGCTCTTTGTAACATTGCCTCATCCCCCTAGAGAATACCTCTCTTGGTTTCGATCCCAGCCAAGCATCTACTTAAATCTTACCCCAATCACTTCATGATCGCTGTTACGGACTGCCATGTTCTCCCATGTGACGATAACAAATGAGGAGGGACTGAAGGTGGTGAAATCAGTCGACCCTCGGCTTCTGAAGTTCCTCTGGATAAGATTAATAATCTCATCTTCTTCGTTGGAAGATACCGTGGTCCGATACCAGACAGAGCTTTGACCTCTGCGAATGAAAGGTAGAAGCAACAAAAAATTTCATCAAAAACATCATAAAAATTAAATTGAATGTTGATTTGCAAGGGGCTGAAAGGCCAATTATCAACTGAAATCTGAAATTTGTAAAACAACAAACTCTTTATGCTTGATTATTCTGCATGAAATTTGGCATTACTTCAGCTTTTGTGTAACTTTTCAAGCAGTTGCTGATAGTAATGGGTTATGAGGAGAGAAGAAAAAAAGATTAATTCATTATTCATAATTACCTTGTTAACTTGAGCTTGGTATGGAAAGGTGCAATCTTACTGCCACGAGCTCCTGATGAAAAGCTTACATATCCATCACGAACAATCTGTAAAGATTATGAGAATATAAATAAGAGAATTATAAACTATGATTTGTGTTTAAATAAGAACAGAACAAAACAAAAATAAAACAAACACAATATTGAACAAAGTTAAAAGCCTACAAAAATAGTGAACTAACTTTTATAATATAAAAAATAAAAAACCACAATTGTGAATCAGTTGTCCGTTCGTGTCAAAATTGTAATATGATTTACATGTTCAGAAATGAAACCCATTACAAGGATCAGAAAGTGACTAAATTAAGTAGATAGAAATATGCAAATCAAAATGGTGAAAGTTTTAAAGGGAATTGTAACTTGTATTTCCTACACACATACTGTATGTACAGGTACATGTATATTATTAAGAGAGAATTTCTTGATAGGAAGGTAATTGCAGGCATTTAATTTTTTGTTTAATTATTTATATACCTCATCACAATCTACTAACTTAGCAGATAGCAAAGAAGACACTAAACGGATAAGGCTGTCATGAACTCATGATAAATTAAATTGTGAAAATCAGGTGAAAATTATTCTTTGTTAGAAATAGTTAGTCCATGGTGGAAGTTTGTTGAAGTATCAAAACATATTTGAATATATCAGACCATGTGAAAGTAAAATTCCTTTTGATTTTATTGTAATTTCACATTAAAATGGGTCAAAGTATTAAATTATATGTTGCACAGTTGCATGAACCTATCAGTTTAGTCTGGTTCATCAAAAAAGGTCACACTTCTAGCCTTGACCATTCATCATATACAATACAATCAATGAAGCTTGATTTACGATCATCAAAACTTTACAAATCGTTTTTTCTTTAGTTCACCACCTCCAAACCCAAACCATTTCTTCATCTACTGCATCATGTAGTACAGCGTACTTACACATATAAGCAATCTAGCAGCTTTCAAGCCATTTTAAACCCAACTTAACTCCTAATTTGGGGAAATTTTCTCTTGATCCACACCAGTGTGAACTATTGATGATACCACCCACCCTCATTACACTCCCATCAAAGGGGTGTAGGTACACCACACTACGGTAACCACTTCAATATATATGCCGCTGCTCCCGACAATTCTGTGAAGGTTTCTGCCTCTTTGAAAGGAACAGTCCCTACAATCCAATACTACAAAAACAGTGAATGGATCAACAATACCCACTCCTTCTCTATTGTTGTCTAACTACACTGAGAACCACGTAAGCTCCACAGTGTCTGTGTTTTGCAACACACACTGACTGGCATTTGTATTCTACCATTCAATCGGAAACTCACAGCACCCCTTAGTATCAGCATGGGAAAAGAAGTTCTTACAATGGTTCTAAAAGTTCTACAATGCAGTTGAATCGGGGAACAAATCTTTTCACAGATTCAGACAAATCGTTCTGCAATTATATCTATGTAATTTCATATCCAATTACACACATTTACATCTCATGTGAGAAGAGGGTGCAACCACGCATTAAACCTCCTTCCTCCTGAACACTGAATCTGTTTTCATTTCAGCTTCACTAGTCCAATGGAATTCCTGCCGGAGCAAGTTCAACTACAAGTTTAGCCCAGAACTTCCACTCGAGACAAAGTGGGGCTGACATACAATACTTGAATGATATATTGCACAGCCTCAATTTTCTTGTTAACTCCCTGCTGTGTAATTGCTCCCCAAGGTGTATCATATTCTAGAGGAGGTACAAGACCCCATTAAATTCAATATGAATTCAGAGATATTGCATGGATTTGAGGTTGATAAGGAGGGCACAGAGCATGTCCTGCCAGCATACTGATTCAGATAAATGTTTATAAGTGGGTTTGTTTTTGAGCCAAGTTAATGTTTTTATATCCAGGTTTTGCCCTTAATCTAATAATACTAGTACATGAAGTCTCTGGGGTACTAAAGAGATTCTGTAAACATAAGCATAATTGCTATTATGAAGCTAGCCAAACAGTTCATCTAACTGTATTTATCTTTCTATGCATTAAAAATAATGCAAAATAATAGTTTAAAATAATTATAAATGCAGGGGAAACAATCTTAACGAAATAGAGGGCATGGAAGTTAGGGTGACTAAATAGGCCTACATGTACATGGATCTAAGCCCCAGGGTCAATAAGCAAGCCAGTGTCAAACTACATTCACTTTTTTAAAGGACTAATGAAGTACAAGATATAACAAGTGGTGGCAGCACTGGGGATTATAAATAGGTGAAGCCATGGACTATTGATTGGACATGTCAATACAGTCAGAGCAGAGCTCTCATGCCTGAAACCTGACCTAAGAATGACAGAGGATGTCCTTTCTTCTCTCTTCCCTTGATACCAATAGCGGTACAAAAGTGACTATCACAAACACTGTACATCCTTATTGTGCACCCCTGAATCAATCAGAGATTGAGCTGGAAGGGGGGTAATCTAGTGACTAACACCAGACAATACACTTCCTGTGGGTAAGGAGATTTGGCCCTAAGTCGCCTCTGTCCTAAAAGAGACATTTCTAGAGAAGAAAAACAAGATACCTTCATCTCGATCTGCAGGGAAATGTGTTCTGAATGGAGCATATATTCCTCTACCATGCCACATGTTTATCCTTGATAACAATTACATTCAAAAGAATGAAAGAAGTTAAGAACCCAAAGGAAATCAGGTCAATTCAGGTATGTAACATGCCCACGTAGAAAGAATAGATTCTGACATACATGTATATCATGTGTATTGTTTCAAATGGTGAATAATTTATATGTTTCCTAACATCAACACATAAATACAGGTCTAATTGTAAGTAAAAATATTCATAATTCCTTTAGCATTAAAAAAACCTACAAATTCTAAATAAGTCAATAAGTGAAGCCTAAAGGATAAGAAGGGAAAAAAGGAGAAGCTCATAGGTCTAAATTCAGTTTTCAAAGTCTTCCTTTCCATCAAGATGCAGTGATCCAAGACAATGGATTCGATTAGAGGCCATCTAAGTTCCATTGAAACACTTAATGAGATCTTTGGCACAGCATTAATCTTTGGGATATGGGTTCTTCAACAAAAACCTGACTTTCATGTTTGAATAACTCTCTGGTTTCCTGCAACTTTATTAAATAATCTTGTTAGGCGAAAGCTAAACTTTGCCAAGTCAGAGCCAAATATTATTCCTAATCTAACACTGTGGGCCTAGGTGTTTAATGTAATAATTATGTAGTTATAGATGGCAAAAAACAAAACCATGCACGAAATGCAGTAACATCATTATTTTCTCTGGTTGCCAATAAATCAAATGGCCCAAATTCTAGAATTAAGTTGTAAGCATCCCTGGCAAAGTTTGATTTATCAACATATATTTTACATTATATCAAATTGTTAATACTTCTTTTTGCAGATTTTGGAGACAAATGTTCTTCTTTATCCATGGTAGAATGAGAGACAAGACAGCCTAATAAACCTGTGATGTGATCAACAATATATCATCAACTGTTTGGAGCCAGAAGGGAATTTACTCATTTACTTAGACAGAGAGTTAAATGCACTTCGGGCTCTGAACACACGATATGATCAAACAGGTGTACATGTCTAAGAGTCAGAGATGATTAATGACGCTGACCTTCCTTTAAACCTGATCTTGAGACTTGAACATACCTGTCCCCTGTCAATAACCACTTCGCCCTAAGATTCATACGTGACTTAAAGTAGGCTCAACAAAGGTCATGACCATGATGACAGTGTCATGAATCAATTATCAGAGAACTTTCCTGGAATATCTGCTAGTACAAAGGTGTAAATGGTCAATGGGTTATCCAAGACTATGAAGTAAATATATTCATTAAAAGCCTTGCCGTAAAAACTAATAAAAGAAGAACTCTTTTATTTAGGTACATTTTGTGCTTTTTCATTATTTTCATCGCACTTTCACAGTAACTTGTTTAATCATATTTCTGAATAGGCCCTATAAATCACAAATAATAGTACTTGACACTCATGGTGGAGTAAAAAACAATCACAAATAAATCCAAACATTTCTAAACTTAAAATCAGGCTATCATATTTCATTGAAATTACACCATTAAGTCAAATAGGCCATGTGAATGCATAACACCACGTACCCCCACAAACATTCATCAGTGCTTGTTCCACCCAATAAACCCCTGTAAAATATGTGATACACAATGAGTGCATTGTTATATTATTGGACCAAGTCGGTAAACTTACATAAAGTAGGGATTGCTCCTCTCCCAAAAATGTAAA